>PISX010004655.1:0-118224 GCA_004024625.1 Mellivora capensis | reverse complement strand
GAGGTTGGGGGAGCCTGGTGGTGGGTATAGTGGAGGGCACGCATTGCATGGAGCACTGGGTGTGGTGTAAAACTATGAATTCTGTTACGCTGAAAAGAAATTAAAAAAAATAATGAGAGGATAATCAACTAGATCTATGCATGAGACAATTTTCAGCCAATTAAAAATGTTACTGTAAAAAAAAAAAAAGAACTGGTGATTAAAAAAAAGAAAGAAAAAAGAGCCCACTCGCCTAGCCCTCGCTGCCCGAGCTACAGCTGTTGCTCAGAGCCGCGTTGAGGGTGATTGGCGAGTGGGCTCCGGGCAGCAGAGGACAGGCTCCACTGTGCTTGAACTTCTGAAGATCGAGGAAGCCTGGAGCCACGAGCCCAGAGCAGGCTTGGTGAACATAAAGGCGTCCTCCTATCAGATTACCATACACTGGGAATCTGCCTGGGTGTCATCTTCTGAGGCAGAGGGGTTTAAAGCCTCGGAGTTTGATGGGTTATCTCCAGCGCTGCGCAGGACCACAGGTCCTCCCTGTCTCGCCGCTCTGCGCCTGCATCGGTTGGTTGACTTGGGCTCCTGAAGACCACGGTAATGGAACGACATCGAAGTCACCACCGTGGGCAGCTGCGAAGATTGCAGTGGCTCCATCCCAAGAGATCTCAAATTCAGTGCGTTAAAAGAGTCTTTCACGCTTATTTTTGGAAGACATTAGATTAAAAATACAGACATTTAATGCTATTTTCCATTTCTATCCCTTGCTTTGTTTCTGTAATCGTGGTTAGTGTTTTATTCTTTGCAGAATGGTTCTAAAATATCATAGTAAGTCAGGTTGAAAGGTACAGCTTCAAATAGTCTTATAAGGGTAAGTTCTAACAAATGTAATGACTGTTCACTCTACAAAATCTTAACCATAGAGCTTGTGATCTGCTCCCTTGGCAGCAGCACCCAGGCTGTCCACATAGCCAGTCATCATTTTTCTCTTGTCTGCACAGACTTCTCATTAGCTGCCTTCTGCTTTTGTTCTATGAGCTCAGGATTTATCCTCTTTTTAATTAGTTTAAAAAACACATCTATTTAATACAATTTTCCCCTTCGATTTTTTTCTCAAGTAAGAGCTAAATGTTAGTTTAAAAATAAACACAAAATAAAGTCTTTAAAAAAAAAAAGAAAGAACAAAGATCTGACTGAGGCAGCCACAGAGGCTGAACTTGCTAAGGACCTGAGACTTGTTAAGTAGAATTTCTTTGGGATTTTTATCTATACTGATACCAAGGTGAAAGTACCACCATGTTCACTTTGCAGAGGTAAAGCCTCTAAATACTTAACTATGAATTCTCTGTATAGGAATGTATGTGTGTATGAGCATATGATTAATTTATCCTCTGAATATTATATTTCTCTGAACAGTTGTACTTGGTAATAAGCTTAAAACCTCAAAATTTAAGAAAAAAAATCTCTGCATCCTATGATCTGTGATAAATTACAGACTCTAAGCAGTGGCTGTGTTTTATTTATTACCACCCCATAACCATTACCACGCTTATCCATAATAGGGCCTTGATAATTATATGACGGGCACAGTAGGACCATTCTATCTCTTGATCATGCAGACCTTAAGCCCTTCTACACAGAGTTTCAGTTTTTCACAGAGATTGTCACAGTGCTATGTACATAATATGCAGTATATTTTGGGGATTTAGGGAATTATTATATCAATGTGTTTCAAGAGAACAGTTTTTTTTTTCCTGCAGTACTGAAATATAGTATATAGTACAATAGAGTATTATTAGTTGCTTTTTGTTATGTAGTACAAAAAATCAGTTTTTCCCCTTAAGGAAAAACATATGTATTTTATATTAAGTTTTAATTTTAATTCCAGTGTTGACATACAGTGTTATATTAGTTTCAGGTGTACAATACAGTGATTCAGCAATTCCACACAAACCCCAGTGCTTATCACAAGAGCATACCTTAATCCCCACCACCTATTTCCCCCCACCCTCCCCCCACTCCTCTCTGGTAACCGTGAGTTATTCTCTAGAGTCAAGAGTCTGTTTCTTTGTTTGTCTCTCTCTCTTTTTTTTCCTTTGCTCCTTGGTTTTGTTTCTTAAATTCCATATATGAGTGAAATCATATGATCTTTGTCTTTCTCTGACTAATTTCGTTTAGCAGTATACTCCGTACCTCCATCTATGTTGTTACAAATGGTAAGATTTTATTCTATTTTCTGGCTGAATAATAGTCTATTGTGTATATATACCACATCTTCTTTAACCATTCATCTATCGATTAACACTTGGGCTGCTTCCATAACTTGGATATTATTTATAATGTTGCTACAGGGGTGCATATATCCCTTTGAATTAGCATTTTTGGATTCTTTGGATAATTATCCAGTAGTGAGATTACTGGATCATATGGTAGATCTAGTGTTAATTTTTTGAGGACCCTCCATACTGTCTTCCACATTGACTGCAGGAATTGGCATTCCCACTAGTAGTGCACAAGAGTTCCTTTTCCTCCACATCCTTACCAACATTTGTTGCTTGTGTTGTTGATTTTAACCATTCTGACAGGTGTGAGGTCAACTGTCTCATTGTAGTTTTGATTTGTATTTCCCTGATGATGAGTGATGTTGAGCATCTATCTATTCATGTGTCTGTTGGCCATCTGTATGTCTTCTTTGGAGATGTGTCTGTTCATGTCTTCTGCTTGCTTTTAATTAGATTGTTTATTTTTGGGTGATGAGTTATGCCAGTTCTTTATATATTTTGGATACTAACCCTTTATTGAATAAGTCATTTGCAAATATCTTCTCCCATTCAGTAGTTTGCCTTTCAGTTTTGTTGATTATTTCCTTCACTGCAGAAGATTTTTTTTTATTTTTTATTTTTATTTATTTATTTATTTATTTATTTATTTTTTAAAGATTTTATTTATTTATTTGAGAGAGAGGCAGTGAGAGAGCATGAGCAAGGAGAAGGTCAGAGGGAGAAGCAGACTCCCCGTGGAGCTGGGAGCCTGATGCAGGACTCGATCCCAGGTCTCCGGGATCATGACCTGAGCTGAAGGCAGTCGTCCAACCAACTGAGCCACCCAGGAGTCCCAGAAGATTTTTATTTTTTTTTTAAATTTATTTTTTATTTTTTTATTTTTATTTTTTTTAAATTTATTTACTTGTCAGAGAGAGAGGGAGAGAGAGAGAGTGAGCACAGGCAGACAGAGTGGCAGGCAGAGGCAGAGGGAGACGCAGGCTCCCTGCCGAGCAAGGACCCTGATGTGGGACTCGATCCCAGGACGCTGGGATCATGACCTGAGCCGAAGGCAGCTGCTTAACCAACTGAGCCACCCAGGCGTCCCAGAAGATTTTTATTTTTATGTAGTCCCAATAGTTCACTTTTCTTTTATATCCCTTGTCTCAGGAAACATATCTAGAAAAATGTTGCTGTGGCTCATGTCAGAGAAATTACTGCCTTTGATCTCTTCTAGGGTTTTTGTGGATTCAGGTCTTACATTTCAGTCTCTAGTAGTCCATTGTAAGTTTATTCTTGTGCAGGGTGTAAGAAAGTGGTCCAGTTTCATTCTTTTGCAGGTAGCTGTCCACTTTTCCCAACACCATTTGTTGAAGAGACTGTCTTTTTCTCATTGTGTATTCTTTCCTGTTTTGTCAAAGATTAATTAACCATATAATGGTAGGTTTTCTATTCTGTTCTGTTGATCTATGTGTCTGTTTTTGTCCCAATACCATACTGTTTTGATTACTGCAGCTTTGTAGTGTAACCTAAACTCTGAAATTGTGATACGTCCAGTTTTATTTTTCCTTTTCAAGATGCCTTTGGTTATTTGGGATCTTTTGTAGATACATACAAATTTTAGGATTGTTTGTTCTGGTTTTGTGAAATATGCTGCCGGTATTTTGAAAATGATAGCATTAAATCTGTAGATGTTTTGGGTAGTATAGACATTTTAACAGTATGTGTTTTTCCAATCTATAAGTATGAAATATCTTCCCATTTCTTTGCATCATCTTCAGTTTCTTTCATCAATGTTTTATAGTTTTTAGAGTATAGGTCTTTCACCTCTTTGGTTAAATTTCTCCTAGGTACTTAATTATTTTTGGTGCAGTTATAAATGGAATTGTCTTCTTAATTTCTCTCCCCATTCCTTCATTATTTCTATATAGAAATGTAATAGATTTCTGTATGTTGATTTTCTATCCTGTGACTTTACTGAATTCATTTATCAGTTCCAGTAGCTTTTTGATGGAGTCTTTCGAGATACACACACACACACACACACACACATTGTATATATGTTACACACCATATATAACCATGTCACCTAGGAAAATATATTAAATCAAGTTTGCCAGCCCCATAAGTCTTAAACTTTAAGGCAGGGTTGTATATTAATCTGTAAGTCACATCTCATCATTTTCTCCAATTTTTCAGCCTGTCAAAATCTTTTTGCATCCTCTATGAAGGTTTTTCTCTCCTATCTTATGTCATCTGTAAATGTGATTAGCCCTTTTTCTGTACTTTGGCCTAAAATATTAATTAAATGTAAAGTGTGTGGACCATATATGAACCCAGGATGCACATTCCTCAGCTCTTACTCTATGCTGACATAAGGAAGGCAATAAAAAGAATGCATGGCTTATTATTTTTGGAAAACTGGCAAAGAATGCACCACAAATTATATCAAGGACCTATTCTTCCCATTTGAAGCTCTGTATATCACTTTCCTATCTTATCAATTTCACACACAGCCTGAAGTTTGCAAATAAATAACTTTACTTTAAACCTAAATTGTCTTTAGTCAATAAGTTTTCTAGAATACATATCTGTCATGAAAATAAACAAAAAGGTCTGCTGTGGAAATAAGAAGATAATTGGATTTAATTGTATATAATTGAATGATATTAGTATATTACACTTGTATGGCTCTTGTAAACACAAATCACTTCTTAGAATGTATCTGGAAGGTTCATGCGTACTTTATTCAGATTTATGAATTTTAAAGAGTCATCTTTTCCTATAAATAATGGTGCATTTGTGTATTCATTATTAGTCTTACATCTTTCTTTTTCTTTTTTTTTTTTTTATGCTACGCTTTTAAATGTTGATAAACCTTTTCCTCTTATAGAGACAAGTTGTTTGCCTTTTTAAAAGTTTATTTTTATCTGTCCTGGACGACACAAGTAATAAGAGCAGCTTTCCTTTGTTTAGGATTTATTACATATCAAGCACTTTATATTACTTTTTCTCAGTTAATCTGCCAACAAACTAAACCTCTGAAGTAGGTACTGAGAATAAGAGAAGTTAGCAAGTTTTCCCAGAATAAGAACCATGCAAATAATAAAGCTGATTTTCAGTTCAGGCTCAGCTCGACCCATATTGCAGTCTCTTATTATAAATTTCCCATATCCACGGATATATTTATCTTCACATACAATTTTTCCAGAATTTTGGAAAAATTACATTGAATAAACAAATGTCATCCTGTTTAGCACTTGACCCAGTAACCTACCAAACTAAGTTTTCTTTTTCAAGTACTATGCTCTGTGCTCATCCATCTAACCCCTGTATTTCTCTTCTGGTAAATCTTACCCCATAATGTCTGCAGCAGCCAGCTACTCTGTAAAATCAGCACATGGCCCAAGTACATCTACTAATTTCCATTCTCAGTGCCAAAATTCAATTCCAAGTTACTCTACCTCTTGCCTATTCCACCCACCTCAAACCCTGGATCATTAAAATCTGTAGTAGGCTAAGTGATTATCAAAACTGAAAACCTGGGGGCGCCTGGGTGGCTCAGTGGGTTAGGCCGCTCCTTTGGCTCCGGCCATGATCCCGGGCTCTTGGGATCGAGTCCTGCATCTGGCTCTCTGCTTCAGCGGGGAGCCTGCTTCCCCCTCTCTCTCTGCCTGCCTCTCTGCCTACTGTGCTTTCTGTCTGTCAAATAAATAAATAAAATCTTTAAAAAAATTAAAAAAAAAAACCAAAAAACTGAAAACTTGATCTGACTCTCCTGTTTAAAATTCTTCCCTTGCTTCCACTGACCATAAAAATTTAGGATATGATGTTAACCACTTAACAAGTAATATAGGGAGATCCCTTTGGGATTTGAGCCATGTTTGTCTTTGACTCTTCTATCTGACCACACCTATTCTGCCAAGCAAGTACCAGGCACAGTTAGTCTGCCACCTACCACCTTAAAGCACCCTCAAATCACGCATACCTTTCCCCACGTCCTTTGCCCTGTCAACATCAGAAATAGGGGTCCAGGATTTGTTTAGAGGCTCAACAATTACATCAAGAACTCAAGTTCTATGGTAAGTAAGGTGAAAGGTCTCCCTAGGGCACCCATTCTGCAAACAGCTTCTGGCTATCTGCTTCTTCAGGGCCAACTTAAGGTGCAGGGAGCCACCTCACCCTGGCAGATTCTTCCAGGAAACCTTGCCTCTAGAGACTGAGCAAGGCTGAGGCTGGAAGTTAAGTTATGGCACCTAGGCCCTCATGTAGGATCATTCCGATTAGAAATTCTTTCTTTACAGCTCACTGCATTTTTAACTGAGACTTTGTGGGGCCTGCATTTGAGTTTGGCTCCTTCCTCTTCCCAATTTGGCTTCTTCCAATTTCCTTTGACAAATGTTGATCCCTACACAGTCATAGTTCTTCTTCTGTGGAGCACACTTCCACCTTTTTCTGTCATCCTTAGATGGTGTCTCTCCCCTATTCACAGGATGGCTGCAGCAGTTTCTAGAATCATGTTTTTGTAAGACACTATACAAAAGTTGTGTGGGCAGGGTTGTAGTAATCAGGGCATTGAGGAACCATTTTATCTCATTTTATAATGAATATACATTTCCCATAATTCCGCAGCAAAGTTAGCTCTTCATCTTAAAGGTCAATATTGGGTCATGTGACTAACCCCAACTGTGAGAGAGGCTAAGAGAGTGAATGGATTTGTTCTTAAATATCTTGACTGAGTAGGGAAGAAAAGCCATGTATCTGGAAAAGAATTTCTCTTTGGCAAGTTTCCAAACTTTTACATTAAATGGCCTATTTTTTGCACATTATTAATTTCGCATCAGAACCTGTTTGGTTGTAAATTTAAATGATTTTGTGAAGTGTGTGGTACCTAATATTTATAAATTTTTAAATTAAAGATGTATTACTCTTTAAATGTCTCTAGTGGGATCTGCAACAGGTTATTTTTTTAATGGGGATTTTCAAGCATGCACAAAGTCAGAATGGTGTAATGAACCTCATATACCTATCTTCTAACTTAAAATCAACATTTTGCCATTCTTGCTGCTTATATGCCCTCCTGGTGGATGTTTTTTCTATTTACTGGAGTATTTCAAAGCAAACCACAGACATCATATCATTTCATTCACAAGTAGTTAAAAATTATATCTACACAAAATCCAAACTACCATTATGTCACGACCAACACATTTTACAGTGTCTGACACTCAGTATGTACATAATTTACCCTGCTAGTTTAAAAAGTATTAGTTTTCTCTTTGCTTGAATCAGTTCACACATTGCCTTTGGTTGATTGCTTTTGAGTCTCTTTCAAAACCCATAACATTTTCCTCTTAAAATTTTTAATATTTATTTCATATTTATTAATTTTATTTTTAAATATTCTGTGCCATTTATTTTTTGAGAAAACAGTATCTTTGTCTTATAGAAGTTTCCATATTCTGGGTACGATCAATGTGCTTTCACAATGGCGTCTTCATGGTATTGTTTAACGTGTTCTTTTCTCCCACATTTCTGAGAAACTGAAAGTTGGATCTAGTGGGTTGATAAGATTAAGGATTATTAGTTTCATGAGGCTCATCAGAGCAGGTTGTAGTATTAAGATTTATCAGTGGGTTCTGGTATTGTCAGCCTGATACAACTATTTAAAACTCACTAAAATTCAGTAAAATAGTGTTTAGCAACTATGCTCATGGTGTCCAGAGTTCACTAAGGTTACGAAATCATGGTTGTCTAGTCTAACGTTCTTTTTATGTTTGTCATCTGTGGTTTCCTATAAAGAAGACTTTTTCCCTATCACCTATCTGGTTAGTCTGAAAAATAGCAAGTCTTGATCTTTTCCCTTAATCAGTTTTCAAAATAATGAGACACTGCCCTAGCAACCTTTAAGAACTAGGAATGAGGATTTTTTAAAAAAAATAATTGTGAACTTGTGGACTTTTATATGTGTTTAAATCTCTTGCAGTCATTACTATTGTTACTAGTACTATTAATATTGCTCAGTTCTTATTTTTTTCATCATGGAACCCTCTAAAAGCTTGCTTTTATGTCATTTTGCGATGACCCCAGTAGTCTTTGACATTGTCTTTCTATTTGACATGGCAAAGTTCACATTATAAATGTCCTGCTTCAGATGTGGAATCAGCCATTGTTCTGAAAGACCAGTTTTTTGGTTGTCATTATTTTGTTTTGTTTGTGTTTTTAGTCAAAACACAAATGATAATTTAGAAATGACAATTTGGACATAAGCTAGAGCTTTGATAATCACCATTACTCTAAAAAGGGTAAAAACACCTAAACAAACTTTTAACAGTCAGCCATTTGACATTATTTCTTTTTCTCCTTGAAATTTAATTCTCATTCCACATCTCCTGCATAGTTTTGTTTAAAAAAGCAGGTTTTTTGGGACACCTGGGTGGCTCAGTTGGTTAAGCAGCTGCTGTCAGCTCAGGTCATGATCCCAGCGTCCTGGGATCGAGTCCCACATCGGGCTCCTTGCTCAGCAGGGAGCCTGCTTCTCCCTCTGCCTCTGCCTGCCACTCTGTCTGCCTGTGCTCGCGCACTCTCTCTCTCTCTCTCTGACAAATAAATAAATAAAATCTTAAAAAAAAAATAAAAAAGCAGGTTTTTACTTCTGAAAGTATACAACTGATCATCCTATCATAACTCTCTGCAACAAAAATTATGCATAAGTTAAAATGTGAATTTTTTCTTTAGTCTATGCAATCATATGTCTCTAAATCTTAAATGCTTTAGTATACCCCATAAACTTTCCCTAAAAGTTTGTAAAAATGTTTCTTATAAAGATCTACATAAATGTTTAATACATATAAAACACCTCTCATGGAAATTTTTTTTTCTTAACTTAAAGATGTATGGTTAACCTGTGAGAAGTAAAGATGGATGTTTTTCTTCCTTCCTTTAATTGAAATCATGCAAATATGAAGCTGAGACAGGTAACTACACAGGGTAAATGAAAGCATTTCCCTAGGCCTTTCTCATAACAGAATAATAAAAAGGCAGAGGAAGAGCCTTTCATAACATTAACGTTGTACAGCATGCTTCTTACATACTTTGAATATTACAATTCTCAAACAGGTAGGTAAGGCACGGAGTCTTTCTTTTAGTATGATATGTACCTGGATGAAATAATATACCATCACCTTTCTTAGCAGTCTTCACTTGCTTCCTTCTACTTTAGGACTCTTCCTCAGGCCCCAAGCTTTCTTTGACAATAGTCAAGGATGGTAAATATGAGGTCCTAAGAAGAACTGTGTCTTCACTCCTCTGCTACTTCCTTTGATATATTTGAATTCAGAAAATCCCAGCATTGACCAAAATACCCTGCTTCTAATATAACACAACATTCTGCAGATTTCATGTTCTCCCTTTGTTTGAATCAAGGATTCAGGTTTTTGAATCCTGGGGAAATGTCATGTAACTTCACCAAAATTTAAAAAAAAAAAAGAAAAAAAGACTCTGGATGAGTAGGAAGTCGCCTTTTTTCTTAAAGTGGGGAAAAAAGCAATAATCAAAGAAGTAGTGAGAAAGAAGAATACTAGCAGATTAATTAAATAGTACAAAAAATCTGAGGATCAGAAAAATGAATTACTTAAAATCATTTGTGCTTGTATGCCTCTGTGTATAGTTTTTGTATACCCCCGGAGGTACCCCCCTTGGAAGACTGCTGTGCTAAAATTTATACCCAATAGTGGGACTGAATTTTCCTTGGTTCAAAAAGCATAATCGTACTAAAACCTGCCAGACTTCTCTTTAGTTTGGCTTAAGCATTTTACACATTCCCACCAGTAAAATCCTACTTCCTTTTAATCTTGGCAACACTTGTGATTATCCAACTTTTATTTTTTTGCCAATCAGGGAGGTGTAAATTGGTATCTCGAGGCAGTTTTAATTTGTATTTTTTCTAATTGTTTGTATTCATGATATGCGTATGGCTCTTTCCTTCTGGAAATTTTATTTTTTTAATCTCCTGCTTTTTTTCTATTGAGTTCTTTGCCTTGGTCTTGTTGATTTAGAATTTCTTGCAAACACTTGATATTAATCTTTTTAGGATTTAAAATATGCTCTCAAATATCATGTGAACGCACATCACCTTTCAGTTTTTATCGATAGTTACCCACAATGGACATAAATACTTCATTTCTAGTATACTTAAAACTGACGATTATTTTATTTGTCTTATAGTTTGTGCTTCCTGGGTATTGTTTAAAACTTATGTTCCCACCCCTAAGGTAACACACATACTCCCTTAATTTCTTGTATTAGTATTATTATTTAACTTTTCACATTTGTAAATCTGTTTGGATTTCATCTTTGTGTGTAAGTGTAAGGTAGACATTCAGCTTTATCATGCTCCATTTAATGAACCTATTTTTCCCCAATATCTTTTACACAATTACTCCTTTATAGATTTTTATTACTATTTTATCATGTATATGGTTCCTGTATATGCATAGATCTGTTTAGAAGCTCTTTATTCTGTCTCATTTGGCTTATTTGTTTATTTCTCTGGCAATTTTACGATGTTTTTATTACTATGGTTTTATAATGTGTCTTAATGCTTCTCAGATTTTCTGTGATCTACTGTTTGAAGGTGAATTTAGAGAGCTGTAATTTTTAGAACGTATTTTTCTTACTTTTATTTATTTTTTTAAGATTTTTTATTTATTTATTTGACAGAGATCACAAATAGGCAGAGAGGCAGGTAGAGAGGGAGGGGGAAGCAGGTTCCCTGCAGAGGAGAGAGCCCGATGCGGGGCTGCATCCCAGGACCCTGGGACCATGACCTGAGCCGAAGGCAGAGGCTTTAACCCACTGAGCCAACCAGGTGCCCTGAGATCTGTAATTTTAATTTGTTGGTATATATTTTAGAATAAATTTGTCACATTTCCTTAAAATACTTCTGCCAACACGCTGGTATTTTTATTGGGAATTATATTTAATTTCTAGATTAACCAATGGATAATACACATCTTTACAAAGTTTCCTCATCCATGAATGAGGTGTCAATCATTATTTATTTGAATCTATTCTTATAACTTTGAGTTTAATTTTTTTCTCTGTAAAGCTTTTGTATACTTTTGAACAAGATAATTTCTAGATACTTTCTATCTTTTATGATTATTATGAATGGCACTTAATTTACATTATATCTTCAGTTGGTTATTTCTGGGGCTAGATGAATATATTGGTTTGTGCAAAACAGATGACTGCTTTTGGTTTGTGCAACTTGGTCTTGTAAGTATGTCAGAAGTTTATTTTGAGTTCTAATGGTTTATATGAAAAGCCTGATGATTTTTTTTAATGTAAATGATCATACCATCTGCACATACAGTTTTGTCATAGTTGTTTTCATCCTTATAGCTCTTTCTTCTTTTTCATGTTCTTTCTTTTTTTTTTTTAAGATTTTATTTATTTATTTGACAGACAGAGATCACAAATAGGCAGAGAGGTAGGCAGAGAGAGAGGGGGAAGCAGGCTCCCTGCTGAGCAGAGAGCCAGACACGGGGCTCGATCCCAGGACCCTGAGATCATGACCTGAGCCGAAAGCAGAGGCTCAACCCACTGAGCCACCCAGGTGCCCCTTTCATGTTCTTTCTTATCAGGCAGAAACTCTTGTACTACATTGAATGGCAAAGTAATAATGCACTTTCTTGTCCTTTTTACAGATTTGTAAGGGGGTGCCTTTTTGTAGAATGCTTACAGTAGATTTGGTATAAAATCTTGATATGAAGTTCTAGAAGTGCCATACTGTTCCAAATATTCTGAGAGATTTTTTTGTTTATCTCTTTTTTGATTTTGTGAATACTCGTAAAAATACATTGAACTTTATCAAAAGTTTTTTTTCTACATTTAGAAAAATAGATGACTACTTTTCCTCTTTAGGTCACTGATGAATTGTGTAATGTTGATAGATTTTTCAGATGTTAAGTAATCCTTTGGCTTGATAAATTTATATTTTTGAGCAGTCTCTTGGATTTGGTTAGATCATTTTTGTTAGGATTGACTTATGTATGTTCATAAATGAAATTGTTAATGTTTTTATACTGTCCTTATCTTTTTCTCTTCAGAATGGCAGGGTTTGTTTTCATCTTTTTTCTATTAAGCAATTTGTGTAAGATACAAATTATCTTTTCTTTAAAATTTTGATTTTCCTGTAAAAGTATCTGGCCCAGGGACTTGTAGCAAAATCCCTTAAATTGTCATTTTAAGTTTTTGAGTGGTTATTGATTTCTAATTTTTCTGCCACGTTTGGCAGTTGTTTCAATTACTTTGGTTGTATAACAGATTATCTCAAGACTTAGTGGTAAAAACAAAGATGTTTTATCCTCACAAATTCTTAGGGTCAGGAATTCAGACAGAACTATAGTGGGATGGCGTGTTGCTCAGTGGTGATGTCCCTCCACTGGAAGAATTGTAGATTAAGGGCAGAAATCACTTGAAGTCTCATTTATCCATATACCTGACTGTCGATGCCAGCTTTCAGCTAAGACCTCCGTTTCTTCCCCTGTGGTCCTCTCAATCTGGTCTCACTATGGTGTCTTCCCATGTCAGCTAATTTGGACTTTGAGCTTGGTGGCTGGCTTTCCCAGAGCAAGAGAAACACATAGCATGGAGACTCCTGTCGCTATACAGATAGCCACACAATACTGATCAGAGCAGCCTCACACCTGCCCAGATTCAAAGGAAAGAGAAATGGTCCTCATCCCTGATGAAGGACTGGGAAAATTCTAGAAGCACTTGTAGACATTTATGAAAACTAAAATCTCTCGCAGTCATTTGTATATCTTTTCAGATGGGTTTCTCGCCTGTTTCCCTATATATGTATGAATAGTTGGTTGTGATCTTCTTTTTTGTGAGTTGCTGTTTTGCCTTTGGATATGCCCAGCTTTGTATTCTGTATTTTATTTGATTGAAATTATTTCCTTTTCCTTTAATAAATCTTACCAGAGGGTTGTCTGGTCTTAACAGAACTGGCTTTATTTTTTAATTTAATTTATTTTTTTTAAACCTGGCTTTAGAGTTGAACAGTATTTATTATGGTATTTCGTTCTGTATTTCTTGATGTTTGCCTTTTCTTCAATAATTATCTCATTTCAATATGGTCTTTTCCTCTTTTCCGCTGAATTAAGAAGAAACATGGTTTATTTTATTTCAATCTTTATTTTTCTTCCTTTTTGTTGTTTTTTTAAAGTGGATTTTTAAAACGGATTTTTAAAGTGGATTTTTAAAGCGGATTTTAAAGTGGATTTTATTTATTTATCAGAGAGAGAGTGCACAAGCAGAGGGGAGCTGCAGTCAGAGGGAGAAGCAGGCTCCCTGCTGAACAGGGAGCCCAATGCAGTGTTCAATCCCAGGACCCTGGGATCAGAACCTGAGTCTAAGACAGATGCTTAACTGACTGAGCCAAAACCCTTCTCTGATGTTTTAAAAACTATACATGTTCCTCAAGTTCCGGTTTAGCTGTGTCCTGCCAGCTCTCATATGCAAAGATATCACTGTTCAATTCTAAGTATTTCATACTGATGATTTCTGTGTTAGCCTGAGGGTGATTTAAGAGCAAGCATTTTAGTCCCAAGACATAGGGGATATCTTTGGCTTGTTTTTACTATAACTTTTCTAATTTTAGTTGCAATATGGTTAGAGAACATAGGTGGATGTTGATTTTGTGAAATTGATTAAGCCTTGATCTCTGGCCTGGTGCAAATCTACCTTTTGTGAGTATTCCATGTAAGTTGAATCTGCTTTTGTCATGGGTTTTTACCCAAATGAGGCTTTAGCAGCTGCCAGCTCTGACCAGTGATCCTGGGCCAAGAACAGCAGGCCAGTAAGGATCTGTCCTTCACAGGGAAAGAGAAGTCACAGCAGAGGAGGCCCTCTCAGTGTCCCAACACATCCCCAGTCCAGGGTACTCTTTCACCCACAAGTGAGGAAATCTGCCCCCCGCCGCGGCCCCGAGACTTCTTTCATCCATAAGCCTTTCTCATTTCTGGGGCATCTTCACGGTTGGCTTTTGGGAAGGGGTCTAGTATCTTCTCTTAATTCTCCAGCTTGTCAGTGTCCACACCTGTGTAAATTAAACTGAGTGGTTTTTCTTAGAGTGAAGAACCTTAAGCTATAAAATACACACACACGAATAGTGCCAAATGCTTCCCCCAAAAAGGAAGAAAGGGGGATATGTGTGTTTGATACTGTGAGTTCCCCAAATAAGAAGGGAAGAAAAGGGTGGGGTTAATGGTTTGAGAAGGTCCTGGAAGTAAGAATGAGGCAGGTCTAATTGTTTATGTGTAACATAGTCTGGGAGCTGGGTTGGTAACTGCTAACTGCCTTTAATTTTGAACTGAGGAATATAGCCTTCATTTCATAAAAATAAAGAAAGTAAAAGGTTTCCGATCAGTGATTAAACACTAAAGCAGTGATATAAGAAAATCAGGCTGAACCTTAGGGTAGAGAGAGCTGAGGAGCCTATTTATGGGGTGCTCTCTGAATTTAGCTAGATGTTAATAGGGACTTGAAGGGGCAGCCAAAGAAGAAGGTAAAGACTATGATGAAATTTCTCACAGAACATGCCTTGGAGACTGACTAGGCAGAGGGACAGGAGAGTGAAGTTGTAGGAGTCAAACAATGGTGACTGAAATTGAATCAGTGTATAAGGCAAGGAGATTATATGTCCATATTCAGAAATGGGTTTGAGTTGTGATTCCAAAACTGTGGGCACATGTTCAGAAGGAGCCCGGAGAAGCAGAATGTGGGACCATACTGACAGCTCTTACTATCCTTCTGCTGCCTTATTCTGCTAGAGCAAAACAAATTTCCCTGGGGGGTCCTTGTCCTCTAACCCATATTTCCAAATCTAATGGTTTTTCAGATATGCATTTTCATGTAAATAAAGCCCAATAATACTGAGCTGACTTTGTCATTCTGGCTTTCCATTCTACACTGGATTTCTGGGCAGAAGATTGCCCACTTCATGTTTCAAGGACTACTGCAATCTCGTTTTCTCTGCATTCCCCCTACTGTATGCTGCCAAGTTGCAATTCAGTCAGTTGGAAATAGTGGCTTATTAATTCTCTGTAGACTGAAATTTAATTCTTTCACCCTGAGTGAGAGTGGATGGCTAAATCAAGGGTCTAGACCATATTTGTCCCCACAGCGTATATCCTTCTTCCTATGTGTCTCCTTAATGCTGAATCTAATCTCCCTTCCCTCACCTGAATTTCCAAAAAGTGTTTTGGGTACTGTGCTGTATACCCCTGAACCCCTGCTTGGTGTGTAGGATCCTAACCTATTTCAGATGCAGGATCTCTGTGCATTTATACCCCATGGAGAGGAGGGCAGAGTCTCTCTCCCTCTGCCTCTCCCCTGAGCTGTCTCTCAGCTTTCCCCAGAAGAACCTGTCTCCAGCAGCCCATTTCCTCTGTGACAGCTTTCAGGCCTTCCAGCTGTGTCTGTCCTTGGCTGTCTTCCTCTTTCTGGCAGACAGCAGGATGCTTCAGCAACTCCAGCCCAAGGGCTTACATTTCTGCTCAGACCATGGGTTAAGAAGGGTTTGGGTTTTTTCCTCTCCTTTCTTCCTTTGTGTTTTTGTCGTTGTTATTCAATTTACACATTCTAGAACTGTCATGCTGGACCACCCCTCCCCCCAACTGCTGTCAGACCCCCGCCCCCCACGAAGACAGTTGGAGCAAACAAGAAACAAACAATGTAGGAAGAGAAATTTCAAAGTGTATTCAGAGAAACGTGTTACTTCAAAGGCAGTAGCCAAGGTCCCCCTGGAGCTCATTACTGTAGTTGGTGAGATAAGGCAGGGAGGGAGCTGCTCAGTTGGTTCCCAGGGGATGGAGAAAACGGAAAAGAAAAAAATAAAATAAAATAAAATAAAAGCCAACAAGAAGTGCAGTTTAGCTGTTTTTTAAACTATCAACTCTATATATCTGTCAGAAATGATGAAATAAACTTTGCCCCCTTTGTAGTCCCCAGAAGCTGTTCATTCACCTGATAGCCCACCGACATCCTAAAAGCCATGAGCTCTTTGGCAGAGGATGTCTTTTCCACTGTGGAATCTGTACAGCCGTGGAAGAAGGGGCAGAATGGCAGGCGAGTGTCCGAAAAATGGCGGTTGAGCTGCTGGGGCAGAAGAGCGGGGAGGGACCTCCGCTCCCAGAAACCATGGGAAAACCCAGGAGGAGCCTCTCCCACTTTGGGGGAGCTGGATTCATTTTTAGTCACAGAAGTTACAGGTGTGAGGATACATTTCCAGCAAAAGTAACAGGGAAGGGGAATTCTGTTCCAGTAGTAGTAGATTTGTTTTCTCATAGTGTAGACTGTGCATACCTCTCCTATAAGCTATGGAGCTTTTTCTGTTTGTCCCAACAAGCTTGTTTTGCTCGTTAGGTCATGACCCTGAAGGTCAAGGAGAAGGACTTTTATAACTCGGTTATGTTTTGTCTGCTTTTCCATCGAGGAGTCCAAAATATAAAAGACATCAAATAAAATTGCTTTTGAACTTGGACTAGCTTATGACCATCTTTTTTCTCGGGTTTCTTTTTCAGTATATATGCAGTGAAATCCACTCCTTTTGGTGTACAATTCTATGTGTTTTGACAAATGCCGAGTTGTATAACACCACCACAAGCAGAATGTGGAATGGTCCCATTGCCTGCACCCCCCCAAACCCCCCCACCCCCCACCCAGAATACCAGCAGGTACTTGCACTCATCCTTTGTAGTTAAGTCTTCCCTACTCTTTGCCCCTGGCAATGACTAATCTGTTGTTCTCCGTCCATATAGCTTGCTTCTGCCAGAATGTCACATAAATGGAATCTTAGAGTATGTGGTCTTTGAGTCTGGCTTCCCTAATTTTGTTGTAGCGTGTAGCAGGACTGTGTTATTTTTTATTAACACAGTAATATTCCATTATATGGATATACTACAGTTTGTGTATGCAGTCCCCAACAGTAGGACATTGGGGAATGTTTCCTGCTTAGGGGGGAGTTACAGATAAGGTGCTTGAAACATCAGAGTAAAGGTTTTTGTGTGCACCTGAGTTTTCCTTTCACTTGGATCTGTCTCTTGGAGAGGGCCACATACATTTTTGTTGAGTGAATGACTGAATGCATTAGTCATTATGATTTTCCTTTCTATAAGCCCCTTGCAGTTTCTTACTTCCAGCATGCCATCAGTTTAGTGAAGCTGGTATTTCCAAGCGCTTTTTGCATACACATCTAGTTTCTAGGATCATTAGCATAGTATTTCTACCTGAAACCTCGCTTCAAATGTGAGCATGACTTGATGAGGGGTTTAATTTTTATTTACAGAACTTCAAGGACATAGAGTTCTTAATCCCTTTACTTGCTCATTTGGGCAGAGCAGTTCTGATCTGTTTATGGTCAAAGGATGGGGAACTGGTGAGTTCACATGTGTTTCATCTCCAGAGTTTCTAGAATGTGGCTAGGTAATGCTGTGAATTTATAAATCCTGGAGTCATCTTCTACCCCACTGCATTCATTAACAAGGCAAGAATAGCCTATAAATCTCTTGCCCCTATGTATACAGAGAGAGTAAAGGATTATTTGGGGTATATTCTATAAAAGGGTATCACTGAGCTATTACTATGTGTGCATCAAATATAAATCGGACACCATTGTGAGTGAGTCCAAGTTCCCTCTGAATTGTGTACATAGGGCTCTGCTAAGCAAAGCTGACTAAAAATAATCCCTAATTTTTATTCTTTGGAAAGTTTTTTTTTTCACCAAGCAGTCCCATAAAGATGTATTTTATTGCTGTGTGAGTGCATCACAACACTTTATATTGACAGTAATTTAGAATATATTACTTTGAAGTAGAACGTACACTAGAAATTAAACTTTAAACTGGTCTCTTCTTCTGAGTAATCTCAATTCTTTTTATATCATGTTGAGACAAGCCAAACTTTAAAATGTACCATCAAATTATCCTCAGTGATAATAGTCTTCATTTGTGTCCATCATGATTGTGATCATCAAAAATCAAATGAGGTATGAGAAACAGCAGTCTAATGTTAACACCCATACAAAGAACAAATTTTAGAAATTTTACCACCATTACCTTCAAACAGCTCAGCTGCTCTTACCTATTTTTAGGTTAGAGAGCACTTTGAACATCTGATGAAAAGTATTTTCAGAAAAAGACATTTACACATGTGCAAACAAAATTTTATTTGCAGTTTCAGGAAGCAACAGAATAAATGAAATCCATCTATAAATTTCTTAACAATCCATGTTCAGGTTAAGAACTCAAAAAAAAAAGGGCAATTTTCTTGCATACACACATACCTGTTTGACTTATAGGAGAGCTTGTATTTAAAAGTAGATAGATGGGCCTAGGAGAGAGAATCTGATTCTAGCATTTGACCAGAAGGATTTATTTAAAAATCATGTGTAAAAAATTATTATTAATTTAATATTTATTATTATTATTATTATTATTCAGGAGGATAATAGAAATGCAAGCCCCATGGGGACTCTAGGTCTAGTAGAACATCTTTTCCTGTGCCTACCACAGTGCCCATAGAAGAAGCTCAATAAACATTTGAGAAAAGAAGAAAACAAAGAAGGAAGGAGGGAAGGAGGGAAAGGGAGGAAGACATCATGCAGTCAGGGCATGTATGGTAGAAGAGAAAGCGATGACTACAATAGCATATTCCCAAAATGACCAGGTCATGGATTTTATTTCTTGATATAAATATAGAAAGAACATTCCAACGAATGCTAAAAAGATAAAAAGGCTTCCCAAGCTCAGCAAGCTGATGTTGAATACAAATCTAGCCTTGAGGTCAGTGTCCCCATATGGGCAAATGACATGCTTGCTGCTGCTGTCAATAGTGGTTTGGGAGGTGGAGAGCAGCTCATTTTTTCCCCACCGTGGTTCTAGTTACAAATCAGGCTTGGTCTGGTCAGAAGCAGACTTTTGATCTTGGCTCCTTCTTCCACAGAACAGTTCTCGTCGATTTCTCAACAGCATTGCCTGTTGGCTCAGTCAGTTAGTTTGCTAGGCGCCATTTTCCTTGCACTTAGCTGAGCTCACATCAGTTAACAAGGAGGAAGATAATTAATGTGGAGAACACTGTCTCGGTTGTCCCCTTCATGTCTTCCTGCCTCCCATCAAACTCCACACACCTAGAACTCTCGTTTTCAGCTCTTTGGGAAAGAGTAGATAGTCATCACAGCCCACGGTCTGAACAGCAGTCTTGGTTCTGTCACTAGCTGGACCACCGTAAGTAAAGCTCTTAACTTCTTTGAGACTTTTAGGATTTTTAAGATTGTGGAAGTGGCTGCACATGAGTCAAATGGGTATTAGTCCAGAAATTATAGGGTCTCTTCATGTGAGTATACCAGTCATAAGCTTTTACCCTTTGCAAAGGCAGCAGAAAGAACTAGAGCCAAAAGGAAGGGAGATGTAAAAGAGAAGGCGTGGAGAGGAGAAAGAGATGGTAGTGGGTCACAGGAAGGTGATGGGTACATGGCAGAGTTGGAGTCCGGGAGCTCTACTAGAAGAAGGAAGTTCAGACTCAAATACCAGCGTCTCTAGTCCATATCAAACATCATCTCCACTCCCCACTCCAGTTTTGTCTCTAGGAAATGTATTAATATAAGTATAGGCTTCATAACCTGTATTATTGGTAACATTTTCTTTCCATTCTCTTTATTTTTTTTAAATTATTCCCCTCTGATTTTAAATACCCTTAAGCCCCTGCTTTATTCTTCAGGTGGGAGGAGGGACTACCTCATATTTTTCTAACATATATAATCCATGTTCTTATTTGCTCCATAAGGCTCTATTTACTTGGAATACTTTTATGTTCTAATCTTTGGAATATAAATTTAGGCATTGGTATGCTAGAAAGAAATCCCCCTTGTGGCTTAATGCCTTTAAACTGTATGTATTTACACTCCTGCATCCATTTACGTTCCAGCAAAACATACATTTATGAAGTGCTTTGCTGTTTATACAGTATTTTTATATGAATTTTCATACCAGGGCATCCTAGAAACGGGTTCAGAAAGGGTTAGTGGCTTTACCAAGGTCACAGGCAGTGAGATGTCAAACTAAAATGTATGTTAGGTAGTTGCATTGCCATATACAAGCTATTTTTGTACCTCTGATAAGTTAAACAATGTCACCTATATGTGTGAAATGATTATATATGTGTATATATATTATAATTACATCTATAATCACATGTATGTATCTATGTAAGCATTTTCCTATTGTCAACATTTCATCAGTTCCCTCTTTATGAGTTTGAATAGCATTTTTAATTTTATAAAACATAAAAACTTGGACATGGTTAAGTGTTCAGTGTAGTGAATATTTCTGTATCTTGGAAAAATCTTCAGAATGCTAAGGGCTACGCTACTTAGTATGCAATTCTGGAGCTAATAATCTCCCTCAGAAAAATCTCAGATATCAGTTTTTTTTTTAATCATAAACAGTAAAAGTGTCTATATAATTAATTTGCTGCTGTTTTGTTTCAAGATGGCAAATTTAGCCACACATCACATAGAAAGCATGAGTACCCACCACCTCCTTGAAGCAGGTACTTTTCCAAGCACAGGGGCATACATGGTTTCAAAATGAAACAGCCTTTACTTAGTTATGAGTATATATGAACTAGATCCAGAAATGTTTTCCTTTGTGTTTAGCAAAGAATGTCCAATCATCTTCTGTAATGTTCTAGTAAGCATTTTTCTACATTTTCTATTAAAGTATCAGACTGGCAATTAAGATGCTCAAAAACACAAACTCTTACTAACTGAGAAATCCTCACTGGTGAAATATCTCTATTGAGGGGAGTACTTTGCCTCTGTAGTACATGGGTCCAGTGGCATGGTCTTCCTGCCTTTGTCCCAGAAGCTGACACTGGGGACCACCAACGCTGCAATCTAGTCGCTAGGGGAATATGCATCTGAAAGAAGACAAAAAGGGGAAGAAGACTCTAGGGAAGACTAATAACAGTATTGAGGGAGATTATGATTGTCTAAAGGGAAAGTAAACCTTGTCCTTAGACACTTTGCTGGGAACAGTCACTGGTGTGAAGGACGACTCCCCTTCCAGCTCTGGGAGCTGGGCCAGAAACATTAGTCCTGATCTTCAGTCTCCAAAGATGGAGCAAATTGGGTGGGCCAAAGTAGGACAACAGCAAAAAGGATTTTCCTTCAGTTTGGTGCTTGAGTTGCCTGTTTTACTAAAAGTTGTTGATGATGCCATCCTCCAACAAGACCCTACTTGTGTTTGTTCTACAGATCGCCTATGGTATAGCCTGTCCCCAGCTTTGTCCCTGACGTGGTGTCTTTTTAACTTTCCCTACCTGATTAGATGTCACGGAGACCCCTTAGCCCCCCGGGGGCTAAGACTTATTGGGAATTAGTAATGTAATTGCCCCACCTGAACCACCTGTGCAAACATGGCCTGACTCTAGTTTCTGCCTTACCATTCATCCTGCTTGTGAAACTGAACAGTTCCTGGGCCCCTGGGTGGCTCAGTGGGTTAAGCCTCTGCCTTTGGCTCAGGTCATGATCCCAGGGTCTTGGGATCAAGGCCTGCATCAGGCTCTCTGCTCGGTGGGGAGCCTGCTTCCCCCTCTCTCTCTGCCTGCCTCTCTGCCTACTTGTGATCTCTCTCTGTCAAATAAATTAATAAAATCTTTAAAAAAAATTTGAACAGTTCCTTGGCCTGACCACATAGAGATTTTCTTCTTCTGTCCCTTTTTCTTACTCTTTGTCTGTTACATTGACATATCCCATACCCGTGCTGCCCCTGTCGAACTCTGCAGATCCCATCTCAGTATATACCTCTTTTATCACTCATACCAGTAATCCTTCTCCGTGTCCCGGAACTTTCACCTTTTTCGTTATTACATATAGAATTCTCTCCCTCCTATACCTATTATTTTCTTTCTTCTAAAGTCATTCATGCTATTGTTTCTTCTCTCTTAAGACTCCTATCCTTAGCTCCCAAATCTGAGCTTTTTTCTTTCCTCTATAATTTTGGGGACTCCAAACTAGGATTTATGTTTTTTATTCTACCTTGAACCAGAACCACTGGCCCCCTTCCCCCCAAATGATTCTCATCCTTCTCATTTCCACCCACAGTCCTTGTCCTTGCTGGATCTTGAAGCTGCCTAAATGAAGTAGAGTTGGAGATGTCCTCATTGCTAGTCAAGGAAGGGAAGGATTATCTACCACCCAAGTTAGTGAAAGAACAGGGGAATGAGAAGACACAGTTAGGAAAATGTAGTACTGGTTCTTTTGCATGAAGGTATTATTAAGAGTGGAATTCACTCACTCATTCATTCAGCAAATGTTTTTTGAGTACATATTTTACACCAAGCTTTATTTCAGGTCCTAGATGCTAGAACTTGAGGCATTTATGTGTGCCAAGTAATGTGCTACTTTATAACCATGTTCTCCTTTAAGCCTCAAAATAAATCCAAAGATGTAGGTATGATTGTTTTCTTCACTTTAAGGAGCTATGATCCCTGAAGTTAAATAACTTACTGAAGTTTGCACAGTTAATGAAGTAATGCCACTATATTCTTATTCTTATTCTCAATTAGGGTTAAGTATATGGTGCATTAAGGACTGAGCATAGTGTACATTATGACAATTATTAAGTGCCATAAGGAAATTTTTATTTCTAAGGGAAGGTGGGTGGACTTCCAGACGACCAGTGTGCAAACCGCTTGTTGGTAAATTAGAAATCCACTCTAGCCTACTTATCTTAGGGTTATTTTATTAATTTACATGTTATAGACATGTTTTTGTTTAAATATTGTATTTGAAATCCAAAAGTGTGTGTGTGTGTGTACACCACAAACAATTTTTTATGTAAGAGCAATTATAGTCCCGAACTGAAAAATATTTCTAAAAGGGGCTATCATGGAAGGCACCAAATTAAAAATAGAACAAGGGCATTAGGCAGAGAAAACAAGCCATTTGCAAAATATCTCCATCTTAAGTTTTCAAATTTGTCTGGTCATGGAGTGGTCTTGCTATGGCAATGTAGAACTGTGAAAAACAGTCTCATCCCACAGAAAGGCAGAAGCACCATAAAAATCCCTTGAAACGCATCAGGGCGATTTTGCCACATCTCTTTTTCCATCCTCCAGTCAGCGACACCTGGCTGCTGCTTCGGACAAATGAAAAGGGATACTTTCAAAGACACTCTCAAGCTGCAGGACAGAAAATTTAAATGAGTTCCGTTTAACAGAGATCGTTCAACTGTATTCTGGCTCCCCCTAGCCGCACGGAAGCGACTTCTCATTGCCTAAACCATTTCAGCCTTACACTTCACTTGGAACACTGGGGAAGAGCCAAGATTGCATCTCCTCTCAGTCTTTCTTGTTTACTCTTCTGAATCCACTGTTGTTATTGCGTTCAGCTGCAGAGACTGGATGAAAATAACGCAGCCATGGTCAGAAGAGGGTACTCAAGGTAGAGAATGAAAAGGCAAATGTTACTGTGGGGATTGTTTTTTGAGATGCTTTATGAATGTCTTACAAAGATAACACCAATTCCCCTTGTCAATATCTTTATTGGTTTTTACCCCAAAGGGACTGGGCTGAATGTGCTTACTTATTAAAGCACCTGAGTCTCACACCTAACCTCTGTTATTTTTACATGTAATATCAATTCATCCTTATGTAACCCGGCAGGCAGAGGGGATGAGGGGAGTCTGGTGGGAGGCACATCAGATCCAGCAAAAGCAGCTACCTGGCAGCCGTGGAGAGAGATATCCCAAAGGCTTTCCCATACATCGAGAACTTCTTCCAAGCAAGAGAAGCTTTAGGAATGGGAAAATTAGAGATACTTTTACTTTCTTCCCCTTACCAAAGCCTACTGTTACTGTTTCTGTTGAAAGACAACAGAAGACATTCCCAAGCGGCTCCTAGTGCTGTCAGAGCTCTGCCTTTGGGGCACTGACATTTCAGTGTGTTTTTTCCTCTCTTGTATTCTACCATTGCATGAGGGAATTATAAAGTGCCAAACAGGTGTAGTATAATGTATTAGTTAAAGTGATCCATACCCTTATCTGTGGTGCACTGCTGAATAGGTAGAGTGAAGTCATTGATTATTTCTTGCAATAGAATTCAGTGAAGTCTTTGCATCTACAAATACTAATTCAGCACCTGGTAAGTGCAGGGCAGTATTCTGGGAATCTGAACATCCAAAGTCATTGAGTTGCCACCTTTGCCCTTAAGGACCTCACTGTCTATTGGAAGAAGATAGGCTCCTATGCACTAAGGGGATAGCAGGGTAGAATGGGACATGGCAGGTAATGTAAACAAGGTGCTGTGGGAGTATTGAGTGAAAAGCAAACCTTTGCCTGTGATGGAGAGTGGGTCGGGGGAGAGGTACCAGGGACATCTTCATGGGCTGAAGAACATTTGAGCAGAAACTGGCAGAATGGACAAGGTTCTGACAGGCTCAAAAAAGTGACCCTAGAGCATTAGAAGAAAAATAAACTCTGTGGAAGGAAGTAAAGGTGAGAAAGTTTTATGGAGCCTTGAATGGTCTTGGGCGGCTCCAGTGACTGCTACATGGATGAGGAGCTCCAGAAAGGCTGGTGGGAGGTAGGGCTGGAGGTGTGTGACCTAATTGTGAAAGGCCTGAATGCCACGTGAAGGAGTTTCTATTTCTTGTGAAGTCATTGAATGCCACACAAGCATGGCTGAGTGAAGAATGGGCATTACTAGACTTGATGTTATAGGCACAAGTATGAAGCCTCTGGAGACTGGAGGAAGGGGGGTAGACTGGACACAGCTAGGAGAGATGGGTCCTGCAGCAGTCCCTCCCTGAAGGACAGGAAGAGGGTCTGAACTAAGGCGGTAGTGCTGGGACCCAGAAGGGAGCCACGGTGTTGTTCAGGCTGGGAGTGCTCCAACAGTCGGGATTAATCTTGGGCCGCCCTGAGTTGGGTTTTACCCTTACTGTGCTTGCCTCGCTCTCTGATTTTATACTAGCTTTCTTTTCAGCAAAGTTCCCCATAAATCCAGCTTTCTATTAGTTTCTACTCCTAGCAAACTCATCATCCTCTTTCCCACACTTAACGTGACTATTTTATGCTGAGGGATATAGTTACCTGCAGCAAACAGGCTAATTTCCTAGATTCAGAAATGTTAAATAGATGAACCCAAAAAACAAGAAAAAGAAAGAAAGAAAAAAAAGAATAAAGCTCCCCAAGTGACCAGTGCTACAACAAAAAATGGACACAGGTGTTCTGAGACTCAACACTTAACCCTCGACTCTCAACCTACTAATGTCACACATGAGTTAACAATGTGCAGAACCTCTCCGTCCTTCCGTTGTATAAAGTACTTTAGTGCTATAGTGCAAGCAACATTTAGATAATTAATGCGTGTCTGCTGTCATAATGCAGCGATTTTGCCAGAATATATGTGGGAGAACGTAGATGGATTAAACACATTTATATCTCCAGAAAAATTGAGAGGCTATGTCAAAATAAAACATCACTGTGAATAGTTTACCTTTTTATTTTTTCTCTAATTATTAGAAACATTTCAAGCCAAGCTATATATCTGAATTTGAGACAGATTAGGGTTATTTATTTTTACCTAATTCCAATTAGAATACATGAGATTGTCATTTCTAAAATAAATATGATTCTGTACCAACATTACCATAGGTTCGAAATTATGCAAAATACTTTCTTCTGGGGCCCACTTAAATAGTGCAGTAAGTGAAAACAAATTTAAGAGTCCAAATGCCATTTTTGGATGTCAGTGTTTGATTGCCGCCCTTCTCTCATAAGCAGCAAGGTCGTTCCAAACCCCAGAGGGACTGGGAAGCTGCTTTCCATGGCCAGGGCTCCCTTCTCTCATTCTGGAACATGCAGAAAGTGAGAGCAGTTCTCATGGGAAAGACTTCAGGCTTTCTAAGGTCTCTTTCTGCTCTCTGATTCCTGGTAGCTCCTGGAGGATCCTGGACTGTGAGCAGTGATGCCACATGGGGCAGTGAAAGCTCTGACCCAACGTGTTAACAAAGCACACACAGGGAAGTTTAGTAGCAGGGCCAGTAAGAGAAGTAAAATGGCAGCATCATGACTCTGTTTTTGTGCGCATTGTTTTATGAAACTTCCACCACCCTAAAGATTGCTACTGTGGGTTAGAGACATGTTGCCCCTTTCCCTGTTTTGCAAAGTATGGTCACAGTAATCGCTCTCAGATCATCTGAGGAGCACCTGTCCCAGAAAGGCACCCAATCTCTTGCAAGAGTTCTCTTTCTTCTGTGTTCTGGGAAGAGTTCAGAAGCTCTAGTCCAGCCCCACCAATTACTTCTTAAGGTGAGAGAGGTGCAGGTCCCGCATGGATGTAAGGTCAAAGTCCCCAGTCAACAAAGAAAGCTCACCTGACATGGAGTACGGGGGCAGGAGGGGAGGGAGGAAAATGTATGCCATGCTCTCTTCCCTAAGACTCCCCACTCTAATAGCTACTTTTTGATTTCTATAGATTAGCGGCAGCAAATTAGCGTAATGACAGTATCCCCACTTTTGCCGTTGTTTTCTTTCAAAGGTCGCTGCGACTGAGGAATGTAGAGAAACGCTACGTTCTGCAGAGAATGTAGTGGATTAAGAGAAAGAGAGGAAAACTTACCGTATTTAATACTGTTTTCACAGAAATTGACAGAGTTTATGGATCAGAGGACTATAATGTAATTTACTCTTCCATCCCTGCTGAAAAGAACAGGGTGGTGGGATGGTAGAGGGAAACGGGATGTGGATGATGAAGTCTGTAGCTCTGGAGATGACGTAGCTGCTAATGGGGCGACCCCCAGAGCACCCCCGGCGCTCGGGGTGGCAGTGAACCAAGCCAGGTTAGTTACCTATAAAATCTGGCTGTGATCAGAATACCATTTCAGCTAAATTAAACTTGGGACGGCTCCTAGATAACAGATACATGGGTGTGTGAGAAAAGACCTTGATCATAGGGCCTGATCTGTGGCACATGCAAAACCTGCATTGCTGGTGGAGAGCACCAGGGACACGCATTGCCTTTGGTCTCTTACACACATACCAATTGCTACAATATTGAAGAAAATATTCATAAATCCTGTTTCCTTTCAGTGCTTTATGCTTCATCGACTTTTCCCCATTTGTGGTTTATAGACGGAATGAAGAAAAAAAACTTAGAAGGCAAATCGCATGGAATGCGGATGTTTCCTAGAGGCAGAATGGCAGAGTGGTCGAGAGGCAGGTCTCTCATGTCAGGAAACTGAGTTCATTCCTGGCTCAGACTTTTGCTGGCTGTGTGACCTCAGTAAAGTTTAATACCCTTTAGCTTCATCTATAGTTGTGTTTTAAGTGATGATGGGAAAAGAATAGAAACAAATTCAGGGATGCCTTGGCTAAGTGTCTGCCCTTGGCTCAGGTCATGATCCCAGGGTCCTATGATCAAGTTCAGCATCTGGCTCCCTGCTCTGCGGGGAACCTGCTACTCCCTCTGTCTGCCGCTCCCCCTGCTGTGCCCCCCCCCCCCACGTATAAATAAATAAAATCTTAAAAAAGATAAATAAGTTCAGTTGCCACCAAGGGGGTGGGAGTCAAAACAAACTAAAGAGTTTGGTGTGAGCTTGCTGAGGAGAGGATGATGAAATTTAGAATAATCAGAATTGAATAAATCTTTACATAAATCATGTTAGTAGATATAATAAATAGGCAAAACACGACAAAGGTTTGAAGAAGTTTCATCGTTGGTATATTTTAAATCCTTGAGACTTTCGTGCTTATTTTTGGTTTGTCCCAGAATACTAAAGAACCAAAAAAGAAATATGTATAATGCAGCAAAAGATTAAAGGTTTTAGGGTGCTGGGTGCTTCGGTTGGTTAAGCAACTGCCTTTGGCTCAGGTCATGATTCTGGAGTCTCAGGATCGAATCCCATGTCGAGCTCCCTGCTCAGTGGGGAGTTTGCTTCTCCCTCTGACCTTTCCCCTTCTCATGCTCTCTCTCTCTCTCTCTCATTCTATTTCTCTCAAATAAATAAGTAAAAATTAAAAAAAAGATTAGAAGCTTGTTATCTGATCCTTTGCGGGACCTAATGAAAAAAATACAAACACAAATAATATGAGGGAATTAGGACAAAGGAATAATTCCATTAAGTCGATTAGAGGAACTTGGGAAAGAAGAGGAATATGAAAACACAGCAGGTAGAATAAAGTGGCTGTGGGGGGAAGTTTCCCGAGATTAGTTTGTTTTTATAATTGGCCAAATGAATGCTTTTCCCCTGTGGACTCATCCTTTAATTTTTGGAGAAAAAGCTATGAAGACGTTTCTAGGTGAAGACATGCAATGTAGCACATTCATAATGTTTACCTGTATGGGTAAATTTCATAGGTTGCCAGTTGAGAAAGTGAAGGTCAGTGATAAGAACAGGGGTCAAGTCCTGGCTTTGCCTAACGTCTGCTTCATCAGTGGAGGTGATTCTCCATTTGTAGTGTGGGAATGGACCAGAAAACTGTAAAACACAGATAAGTGATGAGAATGTTTCCCAGACACAGTATATTGCACATGGTTGACTTGTGCATCAAATGAGATATGTTGTAAAAGAAATTTTTTGTAACTTATAAAGTGTCATTTAACCATAAGTCCATCCTTATTATACTTATAGTTTCTTATGGTATTTAAAGGGTTAATCTTATTTATTTGTTCCCCTATTTTCATCTATACACATGCCCAATCTTCCAGTGTTGGGTGCTGGCTGAGAGTAGAGTCACTGTCGTCGTATTGTCACCAAGGCAAAAGATATTCATGCAGTCAAGAGAGTCCATTTATGTAGATAATATGGGCCAGACAAATTCTGCCTTTCCCAGCATTTCTGCAGACTTCTTTTGATAAAAATTCGTAATTACATCTCAACAGCCTCAACAGATAAAAATCTTCATTGTTGGTTGTTTCTTTTTTTCTCCCAGGTCAAAGAATTACATCTACTTATAAGCAATGGACTTTTTGGATAAATAATTAATGGTTATTTAACAAGAGTTTAGAACTTTCCTGCCATTGTTTTGATTACATTAAGTTCACAAGGTGACTTTTTCAGGAAATCTGAATGGCATTTACCCGAGGTAGCAGTGATTGATTTTTGTCTGTTTTTAGAAAAGCTTTTGTTTCATTATCATGAAATAAAAAATGGAGCCTGAAGAGAATCAAAACAAATCTAATTTCAGAATACCTGAAACTTTGATTAAACTATCTTAGGGATACTAGGTCCATTTAGTACTTACATAATATTATTTATTTATGATTTTGATTTATGTGGAACTTCCAGTGGGAGCTCTCCTGTGAAAACCATCGTTATGGGGATGGTATTCATAAGCCAGCAATGAACTGCCTGCTTTTTTACACAGGAGTCTTGGGTTCCTCTACCTACATCCTTCAGAGAAGACTTGAAACCAAAGGCTTGATCACGGGCAGTAGCTGGGGATCTGATGACACATCTCTGCCAAGTGTCAGGATTAGTTTCAGTGCCTGGTCAAATTTCAGTTTGGGTGCTTTCCTCTTCATATTCCCGAGGTTCCTTGGAGAAGACTTTCTGAGTTAAATTGTCTTATTCTTATTTAGCAGCAACTGTTAAGCGGCTGCCTCATTACGCTCTCCACGTGGTAAAATTTCTGTTGAAAACAGAGAGAATTACAACGTCAGAAGGGGGCAAAGAACAAAACAATGACAACAATGAGGGAGGCAGTAGGGATGCAATTAGAATGTGTGGTATTGAGTCTTTAAAGGCTGGTGTTCAATATATACTTGGAAGGCAGTAATGATCCCGGTTATTCTTAGAAAATCTTATTTTCTTCTCCCTTGTGCATGTTACCCAGGACTATGTGGAACAGTGGGACTCTTAGCCCTGGGTAAGAAGGATCCCTCCATGAGTCTCAAGCTTTAGAGCAGCCCTGTCCCCCATGCCCCGGCAAACTACACCTCTCCTCAAGGGGTGAGGGTTCTTTGGGGTGCAAAGAAAAAAACCCGCTCAGGGACTGCACCACCCCTATTAGTCTATGACAAAGTTTCAGAAGACTCCAACATTCCCTGCCCAGGTAGCCCTGAGTCTGCTTCCAGGGTCTTTAAGGAACTCTTCCCTAGATCTCTTCTTCCAAGGGCACATCATTATTCCACTAGCATGCACGTGTCTAGGGTAGGAAGATGGCCCAGGCTGCTGCCTGTGCCTGGATGTATAGCATGGGGATGTCAGCAAGGATGTGAATCTCCTTATGATGCTGATTGAGCCAGTGGTGGAAAGAAACGGGAAGAAGCTTTTGGGTCCGGGGTTAAGGTTGGGGCCAAGTCTCCTTATGATCTGGTGCAGCATTCCCAGCAGTCTCAAAATTTTAAATTTTAACCTGGCCTTATGAGTCATTATAAAAGTTATTGTCAGGGTGGGAGGATAAACTCTATTTTATTATCAGCTTGTTATCTGGACTTACAATGGTCAAATATTTAGATATATGGCATGCAGACCCTCTATTTTTATTTTTATTTTTATTTTCGCCCCAGGCTCTAGAAACAAAGGCCGACTTCTCTTGTGGTCACATTTTTCTCCTAACACTTTCTTCTCTTTCTGTTCAAAATAACACAGGCAGTGCAACACTATTAAAATTTCATCATTTTATTCTAGTGACAACCCGAAGGGGAGGGGAAAGAAAGTTGTTCAGTTTACTTCCTGGCCAAAGTACTGTGTTCCAAGTTTTACTAATCTCCCTCAGCAGTATGAAAACTCAGAATGCTGGCCCTGACTGTGAGCAAGATATTCTCCATAAGCTTCTAGCATGCCCTTTCTTCCATGCCCCCATTCTCCATAAGCTTCTACCACGCCCTTTCTTCCATGCCCTCACTACATCCCTGTTCTGAGCTCAGCATAGGAACCCATTGAGAGCATGCCCGTGGAACAGTCAGGAAGTGGTAAAAACCACACAATTGTCATGTGCCCTTGTCATGCTCATCTGTTGGTACCACCTCCCTTCCTCTGCCACTTCCCTAAACCATTGCCAAAGAGATTATCAGTCAGCCCATTGTCTACCCTGCCATAAAGTAAAGACTTTTGTGTATGTGGTTCCATCTTCCTTTCCTACCTTGAATTCACCTTCCCCATAGCAAAACAAAGAAGGTGCGGCTGAGATTATCCAGGGGAAGAAGACTGATAGCTAACATGTACTGGGCTCTTGTCAGCAGACATAGGTGGGGCGATACCATGATGTAGGCACAGGGATTGTTTCCATATTACAGATGAAGAAATTGAGGTTTATGTAGTTTAAGTAACTTACCAATGCTGAGAAGATGCGGAGTGGATTTCAAACCCGTGAGTTCCAACTCTGGAGTATACTCATTTGATCACTTCACAGTACTGCCTCTGGAATGTCGGATTGCTTCTGCTTCTGATCACCAAAATCACCTTCAGCAGCCTCTTCCTGCCATTTTTAAAAAAGCTATTAGTGGCCCCAGGAGAACCTGAAACCCTTGCAAATGCAAAAGCAGTCATCTAGCTTCATTACTGTTATTTTCCCAGTTTCATTATGGCTCCTTTATACACTAAATTAAAACGTGCTGGTCCCTAGTTAACTCTGCGTCGGATGGTCAGTGGTTTGGCCAAGAAACAGTTATGGTGGGTTAGGTTTGGGTATCACAGAGTATATCTGATTGTTTTACCTAATCTCCAGATTTTAGACTAAGAAAAATCAATATTCAAAGACATGCGTAGCCACAGAAGCATTCAGCATCCCATGTTTCATCCTGACAACTCTGGCAATTTATAATATGATGTAATCCTATTTTAATACTGGTACATAGGTTTAGAAATGCACGCCTTTTTTATATAGGGGTTTGTTGACGTTCATGCATTGACTTTTGGGACCACGAGGACAAGTGTAGTAGTGTGTGGAAAAGTACTCTATATTTTCTTAGCGTTTTAAAGCTTTCTTAAGACATACCCATATTCATTTAATAACTAGGGATATTATAGAGGAATCTTACTATTTGATATCTTTCAGGACTTGCATTTTTAAAATTCTTTACTTCCAAATCAAATGAATCAATAAACACCTTGAAATGCCTAATTGTAGATGCATATCTTCCACCCAAATCAAGTAGACCTTAAGGATGCCAAAAAGTTGTCCTTGCTATCCTAGCTGACTTTCTAAATGCAGTCACCCCCAGCTGTCACCTCATTCACCAACTCCCCTCCCACCATTTTCATTTACTACAGCACATTGGCTCAGCCTCCTAGGAAACAACAGCTATCTGCAGCCCTATAAGGCAGGAGCTCATCTCACAACCCTCTGTGATAGCTCTAGTAACTTCTATTATATGTCGATAACAGCTTCATTTGTCACATGCCTCCTGAAAGGAACTCATTCCTTGTTCTCAGATTGGGTGGGATGGAAGCCAAGAGCTCCCAATGCTCTTTGTGGATGTTAAGATAGAATATAAATCGGCAGCACCCAATGGCAGCTAGGAAATGCCAGAGTGTAAATCCCCAAGGGGACAAATACAGCTTTCATCTAAAGCAGAAAATGATTTTTTAGTCTGGGGACTGGAACTACCCTGTTTGTCTCATCTGGTTTATAGCATAAAAGGCATAGGAACTGGCTGGTAATTGGAAGTCAGCAATGTAGAGCAATAAACATTCCCATGCTGAGGAAAGGGGAGTCAAAGTTCAGTTAAGCCTTGGACCTTTAAAATATCTCAGGACACCACGAGAGGTGTCAGAAGGAAATGCCGTCTTCAGTGGCACTGACACTGGGGGTCTGCGGGGAGCTGGGTGTGGGCATCTATCGTATGCAGCGGTTCAAGTTCCCCTTGGTGGTTTGCCAGTCGGCTAAGGTGCTGTTTACTGCTGTATCCCCGAGTTTCCCCATTGTTTCCTGGACCATGTTTCCTCTGGGTGGGAAACCGGTCTTTGCACTAATGCTGCAAACTGAGCATAAAATTGAGGGCCAAAGAGAGAGAAAATTTTTCTGTGTTAGACTTTTTTTTTTTAAAGATTTTATTTATTTATTCTTCAGAGTCAGAGGGAGAGCGAGCGAGTGAGCGAGCACAGGCAGAGTGGCAGGCAGAGGCAGAGGGAGAAGCAGGCTCCCTGCCGAGCAAGGAGCCCGATGTGGGACGCTGGGATCATGACCTGAGCCGAAGGCAGCCGCTTAACCAACTGAGCCACCCAGGTGTCCCTCTGTGTTAGACTTTTAAGTATGCCCAGAGACCAAGGGGTAGGTTACTTCTGAGTCTAGGCCTGATGGGCAGGTAAACAGTTTACCTGTAAGAGTGATTAGATACGAGGTAGGATCTTTAGGGTGAAGAGGAGTGTCTTGATCACTTCCAGGCCTAGCAAAGGGACTGGCGCCCAATGAGGCCAATGTATTTTTGTTGAATAAATAGAGGAATGTAAAACTTATTAAATGATGAAATACACAAGAAGACCCAGTGATACCCACCTGCCTCTGCATGGGATTGATTCTTATAGCACATTGCTTTCTTGTAGCTGGTCTTGTGCAAGACATTGGAAAGCTTTAATCAGGGATGATTATCAACCAGCTACCAAAGTTTCAAGAATAGTCTAAATCTGCAATGTCAGGACAAGGGGGAAAGCAGCATTTGATTTACAGAACTTCAATGCATAATCGCTTCTCGGCCTTTTGGCTAAGATCAAGTGCAAAACTTCAGTGCATATACAACATTTTAGAAACATACCTATTATATAACTCAAGCTTTTAAAATTAAGATTGCAAAAACAAATTCACCATGAAATGATGTTTAAATGGTTTCTTTGTTGTTGTTTTTTTTCTTTCAGGTAAGTGAAAAATACCTTCTGAAGTGTTCTGCAGAAACTGTGCAGGTGGCAGCGTTCTCTTAGAAGAAAAGGAAGGCAGGGATCCTTGAAATGGTAATATTTCAGCTGTTCTATACACACAGGGAAGTGCCTCACATGGCCAAGAAGGCTGTTGTTTTCTCTTGTGTGGTTACACCTGTTTATTTCACTATAACTTGGAATGGCTTAAACCTCAAGGTCTAAGAGAATTGTGTGTTTTATGTATTTGTATTTGAGAGCCTTTCATGTCTTAATCTAAAGCTTCTACAAGCCCCACCTTCAGCAGAAAGCTCATTATAAATGAAGTGCTTCAAATTGATATGTCATTCTAAACAGATGTGAGAATAGCAGATATACAACTTAGACTAAATAGTATATGAAATATATATATGTAAATATGTGACTGTTTTTGTAAGTCTCTTCCTCTTAATATGAAGTGCCTTTTTTTTATGTTTATGGCAGCATTATCTATTTAAAATATACTGTGGCCTGTTAGATTTCCAGGCTAATTGAGATGACAGTTGAAACGTATGACAGATTTTAGCAGGGACACAGTCTAGGTTACCAAACTAGTTCCTGGAGAACTGGAGAATGACAAAAAGTTTGACTTACAAAATTTCAATGCATATACAATTCCCAATTTATATTATACCATCTGAAAACACTTCACATGAGAAAAGAAGCCAGGGAAGTAGATACATCTAAATATTAAGTGAAAGGTTTATGAGATTATGTTATTACAGAAGATTTTAGAAGCATAATTTGCTAAATGTACCCAATTGGTTCAAAGAGTCAATTTATATTGCCAAACTAAGGCATTCTTTCTATTTTCAATCGTGAAATCCACTTTGATGAGTTGTTGGTATTTGAGAATTCCCTCCAGAATTTTATTTTTAAATTATCTTTCTTTTTCTATCTGAAATAAATCACTCATTTGCTGAGTATTTATGACTGGCTTCTTAGGAAACATTAAAATATTTCTTAAAGTTTCCTTCAGAGCTAGCAATACAGGGCTTAGTTATTTTTAATATTCTAATACATGACTAAGTTTCTACATGCTGATGAGAACATAAATATGTATAATGAAATGTAAGTCGCCTACTATCAAAAGTGTATTTACCAAGTGTTGATAATAAGATAAAGATAATTCAAAGCTAACAAGAAATGGACCCTGCTCTCAAGAGTTCAGTATTTTAGCAGGAGGCAAGACATAATGGCTTCGAAATGGAAGAATTTTTCAAGTATTATTTTTTTAATATGGAAAATATATGCAGAAAATTGAAGACCTAAACCATCATTCAAATTTGAGAAACTGATTTTTTAAAATTATAATCTGTAGTGGAGAATGTATAATTTGGTAAATTATTTTGTTAATTTATGGCAAATTAGGTAACATGAGCACCAGCTACAAGGGGTACTCCTTCTGTGCTGTGGTATGAGCAGAGCCCCGCAATGCGAGACCATGTTCTTCTCCACCCATGCTAGCTTCCCTTTGTCTATCTTAAGGAGTGCCTGGTAACTTTTATGGAAGTAAGCTGAGGGAATCCTCAGTGAATGAGTCCCAGGGAGTTTTCTTCCTCGTGATTGTCCCTAGAGCTTGGCCCAGGTTCATTGGAGGAAGGAAGGGAAAATGATGGTGAACTTCCATAGATGCTGAAGAGACAAGAGTCCAAAAACCTGGCTCACCAAGAGCTTTTTTTCTTTATTTGAGATTTCTTCCGACTTCCCAACCCTGATTCATAGTCCAAAGACACCTCAAGATTTGTCTTTCATTTCTCAGTCCATGAACATCACCAGCTGTCTGTGTTTCTGTCTGTGACACAGAGGCAAAGGAGGATCTTTTGATTACCTAGAATTCTGATGAGAAACCAGCTGATAATGTGAGAAGCACATTTAAGCTCTCAAGTTCATCAAGCAGTTTTTATACCCTGTCTCATTTTCCAAAGTATTCAGTGGGTACAAATGATGTACCAAGCAGTGGTCCTGCCTTTTCCCATGTGATGAAAGACTGAGCACAATACCAGTACTGTAGCCTTAGTTGATTTGAGAACTTCTGCTCTGAGCAAGGTGACCAGTTACATAATCCAGTAAGTTAACTCGATTCAAAAAATGTTTTCAAACACTTGCACAACCATATGCATGATGATATGTTGAATAGAAAGATAAGATACTAAAATACAGCTCCTGCCTTCAAGGACTTTATAGCTTAGGACTCTTTACTGGCTTCTTTTGTTTGATGTCTGGAGGTTCCAACTATAGTCACTTAACTGATAACCACAGTTGTCACTTAGTCACATAACTGATGACCACATCTCATGCCTGTTTCATAGAACAAGAAATAAAGGTCACTTCCTTAGCACATGAGTCCTTCCTCTGAAGGTCAGATGGAACTGGATTTGATTGGACTGGGCCAGAAGAGACTTTTATGCTATCACTGTAGTTGTATACAATATTTGGCTTCTTCACTAGTGTGAGTAATCAGGATGTGACAATTAAGTACTTATTTCATGAGGTATGATAATCATGTCATGACATTTTTATGCCTCATTCACTGTTATGATTTGAACAGCTCTATGCCAAACAGTAGTTTACAGTTTTAATACTGTGTCATGGTATTATGAAAACAAGGTAGAGTGACACAATTGTATGCAGAGTTTGAAACGTTACAGTCATATAGTATTACCATGACATCTAAAAAAAGAGTGTGTAATTATAACATAAGATTACAAAATCAAGAAAGTCATAATATTAGATGACAGTTGACACACATTAGTTTAAACATAGAGTTTTCATTGAGTTTGCCAATGGAGAAACATTTTTTAAAAAGAAAAAGGTTTCTTTACTTGAGTATGTACACTGAAGAACTGCATGATCTTGCTTTTCTTTTGTTACCCAAATGCCTGATTTCCCAGTATACTCCTTTATTTATCTTCTGTATGAGATTTGTCTGATAGTCTTATTTTAGGCACTTCTTGCATTGAAAGCAGGATTGCTATTAGAACTCACCACATGTAGTCATGATTCTAAAATTAGTAAAGCATTGCTTCATGACTGCATGGAATTCCATAGAAGTTGGGGCAATATACCTCATGTATCTGAAACTGGCCACTTTAAATTCAACACATGCTAATTTAGGAATTCACAGTACCAATATATGAACATTTTCTAGTCTTCAATCTATGCCTCTGAAAACAATAGTCTCCTCCTCAAAGGAAAAAATAATAATAACCTCTCTGGAAAGGGAAGGAAAGGCAAAACCAAGTTGGTATAGTTTGAAGGCTGTGTGCAGCAGCCACTTCAGATACAATTTTCAAAGAATGAATTTTAATGCACACAGCCCTATTAGCACAGGATCAGATTCCTAACAAATTGATTGGACATGCAAAAAGAGTCTGTGTCCTAGATTTAAAGTCATTACACACTCTTAAACACAGCTGTGCAGCAGGCTTTTCATTCTAGATGGACATGAACAAATTGAATGATGCTGAAGGTGATTGGCTGGTGGATTTCCTATGGTACAATTTTCAATAATGACAAATTTAATGAAATCACTATTGTATTATTTAGCAAGCAAATGTGTGTCCTATTTTGTATGACCATCAACGGCTACTTAAGTGTGCACAAGAGTATGAATGCACGGATATTTAAATAGATCCAGAAGCACCCATCATTCTTTGCTTGAAGGGAGGCATATGCACTCAGTTCTGACATTACCCTTCTCCAACCAAGGGTGAAAATGATCCTGTCCTTTACATTGTAACCTTACCCAGTTTTCTTCCTGTCAAGCATTTTGGCTTGCTGTTTCTAAATCTTGTGCCTCCTTAGAAATGCCCATTTCAGTTGGGTATATGGTACATTTCTATTTTAAGTCTAAATGTTTTCCTTCCTGTATCCAGGAATGTATATGCTCACATAAACATCACACATTCAAGAATATTGTATGTGTAAAATACCAAGCATGTGTCATTACTTCACATGGACTATACAGATGTCAAGGAGGAAAACATGGTACTTCAATTCATGTGAGGGTTAAGGTAGAAAAATAGGCACAGCTTTTGTCAAGTGAAAATCTATGCAATAATAGAATATTAGGGAAAAAACAATAATAATGTCCATGGAAATGAAGAAAAGTAATTTCCTGTGAAACGATTCTATTTTGTCATGTAGGTTTATATTTTTACTTATGATTTATGTGGGGTATAAATAAGAAATATGTGTGGGATATAATCTGTGTGTTTAGAAATGATCAAATTGCCAATCATCTTGTGAAATTAGCCAAGCAGTCCGTGTTCTTATGGAAATCTGCACAAATCCCTCAGTAAAAGAGTTTGGAAGCTGAAGGTTTTCCCTGCAATAGTAGAAAGTTTTCTTGATTGAACCAAAGAGTTAGATAAACAAAGTGGAAAAACAGAAACCCCCGTTTTACAGTTCACTATGGGGGGGCGGGAAAGGTATCCATCCTTTCCCTTTTTAGTAAGAAGATTTTATTCTGAATAATGAATACTATTAGTTCATAAATAACTCCAGCTTTATCCTCTAAGCAACAGCCTCAGGGCGATTGTAATAGTGGGCAGTTAGAAAAGACTTGAGAGCTTACCAGCAGAAGCAGATCTTTTTAAGTTGTGTTATAAATCTAAGTCAACACAGGTAGCCTGTTTAAAAAATATGGTACAAGTTAAGAGATTTTGTAGAGTATTGTGTAGAATGAATCTGAAGATTAGCAGATGTTTATTTTCTTATGTCATTACAAATTATCTATAAAATGTTATGAGTAATATAAATGTGGTCAAGAAAATTACAGACTAGGTGTTGAACTTCTTAAGAAGTGAATTACAATTTAAGATGTATTAACACGATCAAGAAGAAAAACAATTTAGTCTACTTCAATAAACATTTATTGAGTTCCTAATATATGCCAACTGCTCTCTTAGGGATGTAAAGATGAGTATGATCCTTGTCTTTGAGAAACTGATGTTCTGGAAAGTTTTCAAGAACAGGGAAACAAGGTAATTTTAGTGTTCCATAAAGTGCAGCCACAGCAGGGAATAGAGACTCAATATGAGCACAAGGAGGAGGGGCCCTGGACCAGCCTATGTGGCTGGGAAGGCCTCTTGGATATTGAAAGCAGTTCTGAGATTCATCAAGCAGAGAAAGGAGCAAAAGATGTTTTCAGCAGAGAAAAGAACATTATCTGCATGAGTTTAATTGTCCAGTTATGTTATATGTCATAAGTAAAATCCAAAAAAATGACTGGGATATCCTACCCTGTTTTTGTTTTTGTTTTTTTTCCTTTAACCCTCTTGCTTCTCCTAGTGTCTTTGACTTTCAGTATTCCTTTTGAGTTTTAGAAAAAGAAAACAATGGAAAAGAGGTAGAAAATTAAGAAAAGTGACTTGCTATGTTTTTGGATGTAGTATTCACCCTGTAGTATTCAGTTTCCATGTCGTTTTAGAAATAATAGTGATAGAACAAAAGCTGTTGGTTCAAACGAGCTGGGTCCATATAAATCAATTCCCCCGCCACCACCACACACACATACAAGCTTTCAAAAGACAGGAGATTCTATGCCAAAATCTCCTAAATCTCTCCCTCCCCTTTATTGGTTCATTTTAACCTCGGGGGGGGGGGACAATAACTTATACTGTTTAATAACATCCTTATATGTGGTGAGTACAGTGCCACGTACTTTCTGTAAAATATGTTCTTTAATACAACAGTGCAAGAAGCATATACTACTTTCCTTTTTTACGTGGGAAGAGAGGCTCAGAAAAGTGCCGCACAATTCCTCCAAATTTCTCACCTAATAAGTTGTATGGTCTGTGTTTGAACCCAAGCAGTAAGATCAGGGGCCGTACTCGAACTTACTCTGTACGGACTCCTCTGTCTGCCACCCGTTCCATAAGTATTTAGTATATCTACAATGTAGAAGACATTCATGTGGATTTTTTTGTGGCTTATAACATTTTATAGAATTTAATGCGTATCGTTATTCCATGTTGATCTTCCATATAGTTCTGTTAGATGGGCCAGCCGGATAGCAGAACCTCATAGTGAGAAAACCAAACTGCCAAGGTTTTGAGTCGATCAGTGTTTTGCATTTAAGAAACAACAAGGCTCAAACATTAGTCGTTTAATCCTAGTCTCTATTTCTTTTTAGACCAGTAAAATGGATAATGTTGGGACTATCGCTGTAATTGAGTGGGGGACAAACCGCTAATGATGTAAGTGACTCCTACGAAGTCAAATGCTGTATTAGTGAAAGACCAACACTAAAGTCAGGTCTCTAAATAACTGTGCTAGCCTGTTCTTCAATCAGATCATTTGGAAAAGGTGAGCAGACCTTTTAGTAGTTCATTTGTTTTTGATTGCTAATAATCCTGAATAGGTTGCAAAGTCTTCCAATATTTCATTTTGTTAGGGTAAAGTACGAAGAGGGCTAGGTAATTGTATACATTATATACATATTATGTAGGTAATTATATATTAAAATAATAGAAGTGTGTGTACAGTAGAGACTTAAAAGTGACTGCCCTTTTTTTTAAAAGATTGTATTTATTTGTTTGAGAGGGAGAGTAAGTGAGAGAGAGAGCGCAGAAGCAGGGGACGCAGGGAGAGGCAGAGGCAGAGGGAGAAGCGCGCTCCTCGCTCAGCAGGGATTCCAAAGAGACCCTGGGATCATGACCTAAGCCAAAGGCAGACACTTTACTGACTGAGCCACCCACTGAACCACCCAGTCACCCAAGCTACTGCCTTCTTAAAGCTAATATATAGATGTGGAACAACATGAAGTATACGTTGCTTCGTCATTTTCCATCCATCATATATCCATCCATCACATTTCCAATGATAAATGTGTACACATACAGCTTTCTAAATAGAGTGATGAGAAATCCATTATTTCCTGCTAACATTATTAAGTACTCATTTGCTAGTCTCATACAACTTCCCATTTCCTTTTACTAATCTTCATTTTTGGGGGGCTTTTTAGAGTGATACCATACCAAGTGGGGGAAAGCACCAACTACCCCCTTCAGCTCTCCCACTTATAATTATTCCACGGTTGGAAATTTATTTAAAATCTCTTAGCTATAGTTTTCTCAATTTTAATACAGGAATAGTCATCCTGAACTGCCAAGGTGTGTAAAATATGTTGTCTACCATATAACAAATTTCTAATTAATGGTATGCCATTATATTATCACAGGACATAATTTGTGTTCAATATTTACTCATTTATAATACTCAGGAATTCAAAGCACTGTTATTTTACAGTAGGTAAGGTTTATTGTTAGAAGCCATAGGTCACTTTTGTGTGCTTCTCCTTTGCAGAAGCCCTTCCCCTGAGCTAGTCATATAGTGTGATAAAGAGAGACACAGGTATGGAGTCAGACATAAGTGTGTATGCAATTTGGCTTGGCCTCTGAATTATCCAATGTCTTTGATTAGAACCTTTAACTTCTTGGAATCTCGGTATTCTCATGTGAGATGACAATAACAACACTGGTGGTGGGTTTTGACTGTTGGGAAACTTGGATGACATAAAATGAAAAAAATATCCAGCACAATACATGGTTTCCGGTAGACTTTTGCCACAGATTGGTGATTTTTTTTTCTTTTTATCTTTTTGCATACCTAGTCATGCCATACTCTATTCCTTTATCCTCATAACCAAACCATAAACAGGCCCTGTAATCACAGCAGTGGAAAAATGAGTAATACCCCAAGGTAGAGTCATATAGTCTGTAGGGCAAATGAGACTTTCACAGTAATTAAAGACTTAAAGAGATGGAATCAGGCTTCCAGTTACCCTCTGCTTAGACTCGGTACTCCAGTTACAGCAGACGACTCATCTTTTACCCCTCTTTCAAGTCCCCAAAGAACTGGCTTATGGTATTCCCTCTTCTCAAGATACATGCCTCATTTTTATCTTCCTAGTGATTTCTCTCTTCTTTATTAAGCATCTTCTTAAATGTGATCTACTTTGAGAAAGCTTTGCCAGATACACAATCACACACATCACTCAATTTTACAGGTACCTGAACTTAATCACATTTGAGGGCAATCCTTCTAAAATGCATGACTTAACTGGAAAGTTCCAAGCATCATTAATGTCATTTAGCCTTTTCTTCATGATCCAAGAAAATTGTTATGGCCCAGGGTTTTGGACAGTGTGGTAAAGGTTGTCAGCCATCACCTCTGTTCATACGTTACCTGTTTCAGACAGCTTCTGACCTTTTCTGGTTTGCTTCTACTAATCTATCAGAGGCTGAGGAGCCAGATAACTGAGCTTTAAAAAAATTGCGTATTTAAAAAGTCAATAAAGTTCCGCATGAATCCCAAAGAGCCTTAATGCAGGGCTCTGGGGTAGATATTTCTGGCTTCTCTGAAGCCTTTACCAGAGACTTTTAACAACCTGGACCTTCTGGCTGAGTGGGGGAGCTACTGTATATTCATCCCTTAATGTCTACTTTATGGAAACACAGAATAAAAAATGTAGATATAAACAGAATTTAAATTAGAAAATAAGTACAAACTCACCTAGGCTATTCAAAATATAATTTAGTATAAAAACATTCAGTTTATATCCAGTTTTTCCATTATGAAGTTAAGAGGTAAAGGGTCCAGCTGATAATAATAATAAACAAATTACTAGATTATCCTCTACTTACACTTCAAATAAACCAGCTAATTGTTTATTTACCTAGCAGTTGCTGCCTTGATTATAGGCCATTAATGACCATTCATAAATGAAATTGTGTTTTCATTTCCCAAAGCAATTTTGAATTCCATAAATCTTGCATTTCTCATTAAAGATGTTCAGTTTTACACAGCTTGATAAGCAAAGATGATCAAAGTCTACAGTACAACTTTAAAAATAATGTGGAAGCTTTAAAACAAAAACAACAAAAGAATAAAATGTTTTTTTTTTTAACATGTTATTTGCTTATTTGAAGAGAGAGAGAGTACAGGGAGAGGGACAGAGGAAGAAGACAGAGAGAATCCCAAGCAGACTCACTGCCGAGTGTGGAGTCCGGCGTGGGGCTTGATCCCAAGACCCCGAGATCATGCCTTGAGCCAAAACCAAGAGTCAGCTGCCTACCACCCAGGTGCCCCAGAACTTTTATTGTTTTTTTTCTGTGATGGCAATATTTGTCTTTAGGTATATATTAACTGGAAGACTTGAGAAATAAGAAAAATATTAAGATATATTTGTTCTTTACTGGAAATAATAATAATTTGTATGCATCTAAACACTTTTTGGTACATAAATGTTTTAGTATTCATCATAGTTGATGCAATTGGATATTATCTCTATCTCCTAAAAAGGAAAACAAAAGCTTAAATAAGCAAATAAGATGCCTGGGTGGCTCAGTTGGTTATGTGTCTGCCTTTGGCTCAGGTCATGATCCCAGGGTCCTGGGATTGAGTTCTGAATCAGGCTCCTTGCTCAGCCAGGATGCTCCTTCTCCCTTTGCTTGCACTTCCCCTGCTTGTGCTCTCGCTCTCTCTGACAAATAAATAAATGAAATCTTTTTAAAAAAAGAAATAATTTTCCAGACATAACTTTATTGAAATCTTGACTCCTCTATTAACTGGCTATGTGATAGGATATCTTTTTTTTTTAAGATTTTATTTATTTATTTGACAGAGAGAGAGAGATCACAAGTAGGCAGAGAGGCAGGCAGAGAGAGGGGGGAAGCAGGCTCCCTGCTGAGCAGAGAGCCCGATGTGGGGCTCGACCCCAGGACCCTGAGATCATGACCTGAGCCGAAGGCAGAGTCTTAACCCACTGAGCCACCCAGGCGCCCCTCTGTGATAGGATATCTTAATTGACATTTTAAGGCTTATTTTCATCTCCTATTGAAAACAGAGCTAGTAATATATTGTTTTAGTTATCTTGAGAACTAGCTAAAGACACTGTAATCAAAGTGCTGGGGACAATTTGGCATTCATTTAGTATGATTTCTTTTACTTTCTCCATTAAAACATACCTTCTTACTTTATGAAAATTTGAAAATTTGTAAAAGAAGATGGGGCATTAAACTATTTTGTAAAGTCTGATGCCCTGATGAATTCAGAAAATCCACATTTTAAAAATATGTTGAGCTTATGGTAAAACATACTCTAGTAAATGAATATCTTAGATTTGGAAAGACACTTTATTATAAGTTATTTGGATCAAAGCTAATCGACTTTGTGCCAAATATGTATCAGGTGGTAAACTACTTTTACTGTTCATATTAATTTACAGAAGTATAATATGTAAAATGAAAATAACACTCTAGTGAGAGTCAGAAGGCCTTGGTTCTAGCCATAGGCCATATCAATAATGTGTGACTTTAAGCAAATCACTTGGGTCTTCATTTCGTGTATAACTTATAGAAGTTGAAATAAACACTGTCTAAGATCTTTTTTAGATGTTAGGAGAGGAAATTCCCAAGCCGTATTCTACAGAACATAAGTTAGATGAGATATTAGATTTTGCTTTAAAAAAAGTTAATGCTCCATCAAATCCAATGAATAAATTATCACCTCTCTTAGATAATTCACAATGCACAGTGACATATTAAAGGCTCTGAAATGTCCTGTACATTCTGATTGACAACTTTAGCATTAATTAGGGTTAGCATTAATTAATCAAGGTCAGCATTCCCTAATCTCTCTGAACTGTAGAATCTCTTTTGGGGGGATGGCACGGTTATGGTTAAGAACTACAAAAGACATCTTAACCTTTCAGAGAGTAGTTACTAGGTAGAATAGATAGCCTACTGTTTTTAAAATATCAATTTTTATAATTTTCCTGATTTTTCTAAAATCTAAATCACACTTTGAAATATAATAAAAATATGAACTTGTTTAAGTAGAAAATTTCACCCAGATGGGCTTAACAACATGCATATGAGTAGATTTGGGCTCCCATTTCTCCTAATCTCTATCTACCTCATAGTCAAGAGAATTCTGAAACATTTTGGAAGGATGAATACTACTTAGATCCAGTGCAATCTCCTTCACAGAAGCTCTTCATTTACAGTGGTGGATAACTTGGACAATTGAACAGCCTTGGGGTAAGGACATTTAGAATTAAGTCCCATTTGTCCTTTGATCCTTTTTATTCTTGGGCAAGTCACTTCTTGGAGTATACATTCCCTCATTTATAAAATGGAGGTACAATTATTTATCCATCTCACAGTTTCATTGTGGGTGTTAATTGAGTAAAGAATTAAAAAAAAACTTAGGAAACTATAAATGTAAATGGAGTTATTAATGCAGTCTAGTAAATATTTATAAAATTACTAAATATATCTTATAAAAATAAATACATATATGTAAAATATAAATATATATTCTAAAGTAACAAACCTGAGAAAACAAGAATTACCATAGAATTATAGGACTGGAAGTCAATTAAATTCAGTTTCCTCATGCCACCCAGCTGATAGAGATAGAGCCAGTGCTCTGCTGATTCCTCTGAGTTCATTTCTTCCCAACACAACCATACTAGCTCAGTTCGTGTATGGCAGGGTATACCTTCTCCTTCATCATAATCATAATGAGTCAAATACTTCAACCCTGGGAAAAAAAATCCATATTCTAAGAAATTGATCATTGCTCTTGAAATATTGCTGCTTTATTTTCTTCATTTTAAAATTCAGTTTTCTTGGTTTTGCCATTATACAAAATTCTGTTTTTCTCATTTATATCATCTTCTTAAAAAAAAATCTTGGCCAGCTCTTTTATTTTCTGTTATCCCTCTACTCTTTTTGGTGCTAAACTGCGATTTTATACTCTGCGCAAGTTTATGCATTACATTTTTTTTCAATTTATGATAAAGCTGGAATGTGATGGCCTCTGAAAGTGGGTTCTACCTGGGCCATTTATCAGTTATGCATATTGCATTTCCCTAATCTAGTTAGCTCTTTGGAATACAAAGATGTACAACTTGTAGTCAGTAGATAATTTGGTTATAAATAAGTCATATAGAATTTCCATTTTGTAACCATAATTCAAAGAATGTACTGATCTCGGGTTTATTTTTTATCACTACAAAGACTAGAAGATGTTGCAGTGAGCATAAACTGAATCTCAAAAGACTTGGGTTGATTTTAGGATATTTACCTGATGGTGAGGCAGTGATTATTAAAATATGTTAGTATCAGAAATTCTTTCTTTTGTAATCTAAATAAAAAGTCTTGGGATGCCTGAGTGGCTCAATTAGTTAAGCATCTGCCTTTGATTTAGGGCATGATCTCGGGGTCCTGGGATAGAGCCCCAAGTCCAGCGCCCTGCTCAGCAGGGAGCCTGCTTTTCCCTCTGCCTTTGCCCCTCCCCCAGCTTAAGCTCACTTTCTCTCTTCCTCTGTCTTTTTAAAATACATAAATAGATAGTCTTCTTGACCCTTTGAAATGTTTTTGTTTGAAATTTGGGATCATATGGGTTCTCCCACCTTTTTTTCTTCTTTGAAGACGGATCCTTCCATTTCTCTCACCCAGCAAAAGTTAACCAAATTACAGCTCTTATTTTCCCATGTGGAAATATGAGCATCATATAATGATATTCTGAGAAACACATACAGTATTTTAGCAAATAGCTTTTTAGAAATAGGTAGAATATCCCCATTAAAGTGATTTATTTTATTTAGACTTTAATAGGTTCAAAGACTTAGAAGGGTAGCATATTAATAGAAAGAAACACTGTACTAAATATTGCTAGATCCATATCCTGATTTCTCCTTCAGCACTAACCTAGCTATAGTTTAGGCAAGGCAGCTAATCTCTTTCAACTTCACATTTATATTGTACAGAAGGAAGCATTATCACTTGCTTGAAGCAGTCTAGTAGGCTATATATGTGTATGGGGTCCATACTAAGACCTAATTCTCTGACTTTCTAGGTCACGACAGAGACAATGAGTCACTTTAATAGAATGTAAATAAGATCACTTCTTTCTCTAAATTATTGCTAACTCACCCTTGAGCAAAAAGAAAAATTCTTATTTCAAGTAATAAGTAATAGTATTTTACTGAATTTTCAGATGTGGAAAAATAACCACTAATTTTAATTCATTTCTCTTCTGAAGGTAATCACGTTCATCAATGAGCAAGTCCTGGACCTTACCATCTGTCTTAGATGGAATTACCTGGGAAACAGACTAGGAGATAGTAAATTGTTTGCAGGAGTTTTATTGGACAGCATCATCTCTGAGGGATGAGGAAAGCAGGATTGGGCAGAGGGAGAAGCTAGTCTGGGGTAGATTTCAAGCCCATTCTATAGGCTCAGGAGCCGAGAGGACACTTCAAATTTGTCCCAACTGAGGCAAAGGCATAAGGGGCCTGCTACAACCAAATTCTACCAAGTGACTTGATGCTGTCCTTGAGGCATGATGCCATATCACCAACACAGCACTGGTCTCTGTGGCTGGTAGGTTGGACACTTGGCAGTAGCAATACCTGGATCCGACTTGGAGAGTAGGATCTCTCTTTGGGCTCATACACCAACCTCCATTCCTGTCACCATGGCAACTCCATTCATGTATGCATTGTGATGATAACAGAGGATGGCAAATGTCAAATGACAGGCTCCACCTCCCTGTTTGATTTTATTAGTGCCTCTTCCTTGGTAATTGCCCTTCAGTAAGTGTTAATACGTGATTCAAAGCTCTTAAACATTTAGTAAACTTCCAGAAGCCCAGCCTCAAGCTTCTTTTCCAGATACTCTTTAAGCCGGTCTTTCGTTCATTTTCCTTGCAGGTGCTTGGACCACCAGCTAAGGCATTCATTAGTGCCTTTGTATCCCAACATATTTTCCTCTCAGGATAGGTGTATTTTGCAATGTCCCCTCCATGAGTCAAGCTCTGACTTTTTCCTTCTCTGGTCAGCTGGTCGTAAGAGACTCTCCTTCTACCCCATCCCCCACAAATAAGATTTATGCATAGTTATAAACTCAGAAAGAAATGCTGATGCAATGTAGTGGATGGCATGAGGACTGAACCACCTGTTCATGCAGTCTGCTTGTACTCCTGGCCTCCTTTATGTTTCATCCTAGATTTCTTACATCCATCTTATCATGAAGTACCTCTGGGCCCACCCTGCCTTATGACCCCATGGTTCAGACGGACCTCAACTCATGATGGGCAGCTCTAGCCTCATGGTCACTTGATATTCTAATAGATCGGAAGTTCTTTTGCAAATGGTGTGTAATTCTTTGCAGTAGATATCACGGACTTGCTTTAAAACACTCAGTGTCTGTTATTGGGTTTTTCATAAATGCAGAAGTTTTTTTCTCATGACTGATAGTTGTAATACCATAGAGTCTGTGAGTCACATGGCCCAAGGGGCAGAATTGTAAGCACTATAGCCTGGATCTGCTACAGAGCTCTTTCCTACTCCGGGCCCCTCTCATAGCTGTCAGCTTTCCATATCACTCAGTAAATGGGTCAGAACAGATTTTCCAAGAGTAAAATATTCTTCTGCCTGAAACCAAAGAGGCTTAGTTGGCATTATGCATCGTGCAAGAGGTGTAAGTTGCTAAAATGTTCCTTTTCCTTTGGAGGACATGTCCTGGCATGGTCAACATGATAGAACCCTCAAAATGTCACTGATATGGCACACTCCTGAACTTTTGTAGCTCATATGTTTTGCCAAATCCTCTAACAATTTTTGTTTATTGATTCCATTTTAAATAATGTTCTCAAAATAGTGGACAAGTGATCTATGGAATGTCTCAATGATCCAAATTATTTTGGAGTATATTATGATGGAGGGTATAAGATTTAACCAGCCCTCTGGGAAGATTATAACTCTTTGTTTTTTCCTAAATGAATGTGAGCTACTTCTGGTTCTCTTTCCTCATAGAGATGAAAAAGAACATCTATAGTAGGCCAATGTCTATGTACCATGTACCCGAGACTATGTTAATGTGTTCTAACAAAGATGCTACATCTGGCCCGATAGCTGCAATTAGGGATCACTTGGTTGTCTTGATGGTTCACTGTCATACTTCAAAATTCCTCCTGGTTTGGGGGCTGGGGACTGGCAAATAAATGAAGATATGATGGCAGTCATCACCTCTCTGTACTTAGTGGTGGCCTTAATCCTGTCATTCTTCCCATGAAGCAGTAGCGTTTATAATTTTCAATTTTGACTAGAGTAAAAACAGCTTCAGAGACTTCCATATGGCATACCCCAACTATAATAGCTCCTATCTTTAGGTCAGGGAACCTACATGGAGATTTTGTCAGCTACTAAGTATGTACATTTCAAACGTGCGGTGAACTCAACATGAGTTGACCTGGGTCAGAACTCTCTTTGATACCTAGCTTACATGTGGCCTCCATTCTACCATGAAGGCCATTATGAAATATTAGGTCAATAGGTAGTATTGCCAACTTGAATCTTTGCCCAAGAGTCCTTAGAATCTCTGAGTATCCCCATTTCCTTAGGCTATGATTACTTAAATAAATAACTACAGGCCATAGCTCAGATCTAGTTTGCAGGATCCATTCAACCTCTTTTGTAGTCAGAGGGTTCCAGATCTGAGAATGAGCTCAACTCTGAAATTTGGGCTTGAGATTAAGACTTTTATTTAAGCATTTGTTCTCAGACTCCTGATCATAGATCCTTGGTTTGTTTTTTGGGTTTTGATTCTTGGTTATATAAATTTATTGGCTACCCATTTATATTGATCCTGGGAACATCATGTTCTATTAACCATTTTTATAACTTTATGTGGGTCAGACCCACTTGCCTCCCATACCAACATTACCTTGTCTAGCTGCTACTCTGACAATGGCATTCATTACAATAATTGCACATACTGCTTTGCTCTTAATGGTTAAGTACTCCCACGTGACCTCTATTATTTGGGTATCCAACCATCTTTATTGCTATCAAAATGCTCAGTTCTTTAATACCATCTCTTACTAGCAGCCCCGGCCTTCAGAAAATGACCACCACTGTAATGATTGATTCTAGTGCCTTTCTTGCCAAAAAACTCCATATTACTTTGGTGAAGAAACTATCTTCCATGGAATAGAGTCATCTGGTAGGCTTTATGACTTCTGGTATTATATACACTCTAGTACTCTGCCCACTTCCCTGAGCCTTTCCATCATTTACTGTGAAAGATTGGGCACTGTTATTCAATTGGTATGGGCCATCACTTTATTCAAGCTTCCAGAGTTATCCTAAGAGCATTATGTCCCAGTGTCCTTGCTAGAGTGTTAAGTCTTATATCATGGGAGAATATTGCCATATTAATAAACTCTTTCCTATCCAACATCATATTTCTTTGTTTGTTCATCAGCGTCTTTAGGATCCAGTTCCATATATACTATCTCATAGGATCCAGTCCCCTATACACAAGCCAAGCTCCTGCCAGTGCATGTTACTTAGATCCTGAAGCTCCTTCATAGTAGTATCCCTTTGTTTCCCTTAATAGGCTCAATACTTCTCTGGCCAGGTTATCTTAAAATTTGATCTTAGTTACTTGCCTGATTTCTAGAAGAAGTGATGTTGGCTCTCAGAAGGCTTGTTGTCTTGCAATATAGAATCCTCTGTGTTATTTTCAAAGGATGAGCCCTAGCTTTTAGCAAGTAAGAGGATTCTTCAGGAGGCCCAGCATGCTCAGAGGGTCCTGTAGGTTTGCAGTATTTGAGACCTCAGTCCAGATGTCCTCATTCCCAGTTTCTGAGTCCCATTTCTGATCTTGGTAATCAACTTGCTAGGGTGGAAGTTCAACTCTCCTTGGAACTATACTCTTAAACTTAAGTCCTGGGTCTGATCTTCAGCTTTTTTTGTCCACTGTCTATTAGAGAAGAGAGTCTATATGTTGCCAAGAAGGCCTTCTGGCACTTACACTTTGCCTTATGCTGGTAATTAATCACCTTTAGCCTTTTCCTTTTTTTGTCTTTACCCAAGACATTAAAGTTTCCCAGCAATAATTATCGGATTCTGCAGTCATTGTTATTTCCCCAGTCTTCTTAAACACCTGAGATATTGCATCTGCACTGATGAAAGTTTTAATAATTGTACTACAACCACATTTCTGGGGTTATCAGCATTCTACCTATCACCAGAGATGAGGGATTCATTGCCAGCCAGCTAGTAAATAGGTTCATATACTATTGAGTAAGTAAGAAGCTGCGATATATTATTCTAAAGTCATCCCTAGGCTCATTTCTGGTATTAACACGTTGAGGTCAGGCTTCTTGAGAAAGAGACTCTGAGACAATTACTTAATGAGATTTTGGGGAGCACTCTTAAAAACATTGCCTGTGAGGGGTAGGGACACAGGATTGGACAGAGGGTTAAGTTGAATGGTTGTGCTATTATAACAAAGGCCTCAGGCAATGCTACAGGGAGCCCAGGAGCCAGGAGAACTCCCTGGTTCCAAGTGAAGCAAGAGGACTGGGCCTTTGTATTACCAATTGATCAGTTACCGGATGCAGGTTGTCACCAGGAAAAGAATGTAACCTTGAATGAAGTACTTTAGCTAACTGTGGTTACTGATGAGGAACCCAGCTATGAACTATGGGCAGCCAAAACTCCAGACACTGGGATAGTGGGTGATGGAAGTATCATCTAGAAAGTGTACTGCAGTAGCCCTCAAATCATGTCCTGTGTGTTACTTTATCTATTTTTATCTGCTATTGCATGCATTTTTATATATTTTTATGACACCTTGTAAGTAACCAAGCCAAGGAACTACTAAAATAGACACACTTCTAAATAAAACTACTCATTCTGTCCTGCCCAACACATGCATGTATACTTTCCTTTTAACCTATTATAGCTTTTCAGTCATTTCCCTTGTATGTTGACATTACTCAAATAACAGTCTCCAAGAATTAAGCAGTGTGGCCCAAAGGAATGGATGTAGTTGTGCACTCTAGGAATTTTGCTGGCTTGCAGCTCCCTGGTGGTTCAGAAGTGGCTTACTGCACTACTGCACTACAGAATACTGACTCTAAAACACCTCTGTCCTGGAATAGATCCACCCAAAAGATTCAAGAAAAGCATTTGAATCTGTTGTTCCTTAACAATTGAACAGCTGTTCTATTATCAAGAGTTTTTGTTATGTTGGTTGTGGTTCTTGGGGTGTGTTCAAAGGGGTAGTACACAGGAGTAATATTCAAGGAGATAAGAATACACTTTTCAGAATGAAGGGAAATTCAATAAAAAAGTCATTTCTTGGGGCACCTGGGTGGCTCAGTGGGTTGGGCCTCTGCCTTCAGCTCGGGTCATGATCCCAGGGTTCTTTGATCAAGCCCCACATGGGGCTCTCTGCTCAGCAGGGAGCCTGCTTCCTCCTCTCTCACTGCCTGCTTCTCTGCCTACTTGTGATCTCCGTCTGTTAAATAAATACATAAAATCTTTTAAAAAAAAAAGTCATTTCTCTAATGTTCAATTGGTAAAAGTATGAAACTACTGTAAGAAATATTGACAGGACTCCCAAGGCACCTGGGTGGCTCATTTGGTTAAGCGGCTCATTTTCAGCTCAGGTCTTGATCTCAGGGTCCTGGGTTTGGGCCCCATGTTGGGATCTGCACTGAGTGTGGAGTCTGCTTGAGGATTCTCTCTCTACCTCTGCCTTTGCCCCTCCCCCCATTTATACTCTCACTCTTCTTTTCTCAGATAAATAAATAAATCTTTTAAAAAAAGAAATATTTGTAGGAATCACGTTTTATAGCATAGCATTATGGGAAAACGGAAATGGTATCACATTAATCATTGGTTTCTACCTTCTAGTCCAAATGTCTTTCTCATACAGACCAGGTAACACAAACAAATCCCTACATACTCCATTCCAAAGATTTAGTCTGAAATGGACAATAAGTTCTTTTTTCTCATATCTTTATATTTTTGTGCATAATTTATTGAAGTTATTGACAGAAAATATGGGTCATACTTTTCTAATTGGAGTCTCCTTGGTCTAATCTCCCTTACCACTCAACAATTAATTGAATAAACCAGGTCCAAGTCTTCAGTATTTGTTCACTTGCTATAGATTGCTATCTAAATCCCCAGAGCTAAAATGTAAGAGCCTAAAAGTTATACTCAGAACTCAGTGTTTGCTTCCGGTTCATGTTCTCTCTGGACCATTTCTTCCTTCACTATGCTAGATGACTATTCCTCATAAATGGTATATCATGACTCTTGAATACATGTAAAGAATGTCTGCTATTATAATCAAGTGAATAATGTAACATACATAATATTAAATTTTCAAATATATTGTTATTCTGAAAAACTGAATTTTTTTTACACTTTTTTCCTTGTCATTCTGAAGTTAACATCAGTGTGAAAATTTCCCAATGCCATGTGTGATTTATTATATACACATTAAATGACCAAGGAACTGAATGATATTCTAAACATTTAGGGTTTGCAGACCTTCCCCTCTCTTTTCCTCTTCACCCTACGCCATTTGGCTGAAGTCCACTCTCCTCCTTGATATCCAGTCACATTCTATTTTTTTTAACCCCTTGTCTCTCTACTATTCCCTCAGTCACATTGACATGTCTAAGAGCAAGGTCCTTAACAGTAATTTCTTGTCTTGTCCTCCATGATGTGCTATCCTGGATTCTGGAGGCTTGAGCTAAGTCAGTCTTAAAATTCACCAGCTGTGAATAAGAGCCTAGAGATTGTATCATTCCCTTGCTCCTAGAAGGGCAGGAGAGAAGGGGTGGTGTGAGTAGAGTGGTACAGAGAAAGGGTGGGTGTGATAGGAATGATTCTCAAATTAAAAATAGTGAGGTCATGCTTTTACGTACCTTTTACTCCAAAAACATAGTGTTATCAGACAGATATGACACAAATAACATACTTGCACCTAAAAATTTGGTAAGTATTTCTAGAGGGAAAACTCAGAAAGTAAAGCAGTGTAACAGATTGACGTTCCTGAGCTCCAGGTAGAATGTGTCTAACAGAGCCTCACTTGAGGTTGGGGAGTCATACCTTGACACAGGGTTGGGCTCCTAGACTTGCCAAAGAAGGCTGAAAGAAGTGAGAGCTAACTCTTGCATGAAGCCACGGGTCATCTAAAACTGTTTGCCCATGGGGGCAAGAGGATACACCGGAATTCTCAACACACAAAGGAGGGTCTTTACCAAAGATATGCAGAAAATCATACTGAAACTTGAGAAACACTTTCTTTAAAACCATAAAGAGAATGAAGGTGTACCCTATTTACCACTTTTATTCAGCGTTGTTTCAGATGTCCTAGACAGTAAGGCAAAAAAAGAAATAAAAACTCTAAATATGGCAAGGTAAATTTAAAACAAAACAAAAAACTGACATTTTGCATGCACCTACATAGAAAAGAATAGAACCAATAAGAGAGTTTAGTAAGTTTGCTAGATAGAAAAATCAATATACAAAAATCAACAACATTCCTATATAGACAGAAAAATGCAATTATTTTTAAGACAATATTTATAACAGTAGAAAATATAAATTACCTGGGGATGAAAATTAGACACAGGTTGTGTAAAACTGTGATAGGAAAAAAAAATCCTAAATATCTGTTGAAAGGCGAGAAGGAAGCATAAATAAATAGAACTGTATGGTGTATCCATTAATAGAAAGACTGAATAATATAGGTATAGCAAACTAAGTTTAACACAATCCCTCTAAAACCCCAAGAAGGTTTTAACAGTATTTAAATATATATGTATATATATATATATATGTATATATATATATATATATTTCTAAAATATATTTTAAAGTCCAAAGTTTCGAGAATCACTGATATAATTTTGAAAGAGAATAAAATGTCATTTTGGGGGAGAGAGCTTGATTTCCCAAAAGTCAAAATTTATTATCAAGTTGTAGTTATTAAGATGGAATGGCAATACCTCAGTAATAGACAAATAAATGACTAGATTAGTATTTTTAATATATACTCGACTGTATATAGAAATTTAGTAGGTGAGGTGATATTTAGATGAGGCGGTAATTAGAGAAGTAATGTTGGGTTTTAATAAATGGTGTGGAAACAGTTGACTACATAGAAAATGGTAAAATTAGACCACTTCTTATATCATGCAGTGAAATAAATTCCAGATAGTTAAAGGGCAAGATCTGAAAGCCTATATTTAAAAGCCTTTTAGAAAAAAAGGTATTTTTTTCTGATATAGGAAAAGATTTATGAAACAGGACACAACAATTCCAAGCCATAAAGATAATTTTTATTGTGTTTTACTACCCTCAATTTAGAAATACCATTCACAAAGTTAAATCACAAGTCACAACCTCTGAGATTTGTGCATTTGTGCATAATCTACAAAAGATTGATTGCCGGAGTACAAAAACAAATCATACAAATGAGTAAATTTAAAAAAATGCTAAATAAATCCAACCAAAATTCAGCAATTTTGGGAACAAGAAACTGGAACGTTTAATAAACGTGGAAAGATGGTCAAACGTAAACATAAACCAAGGTAAATATTTCGATATCGACCATTTCTTATCCACCAGATCAGGAAAATCACTTAAAAATCTAACACTACCAGTCTGGATGAGAACGTAAGGAAGCAGAAACAATGTATCACGGAGAGGAGAAGTAACGGTTACAGTCGCATTGGATGGCGAGTTGACAAGATCTTAAACCAGTTAACTTCTGTTATGAAACAGAAGACTTGATTTCTAGATACCGCTGTATGGGTTGAGCAACACCCCCAAGTGTGCCCAAGGAAGCACATGGATCACATTTATTTCAACAATGCTTCCTTTAGTGGTCACTGGAGACTGACCAGAGAGGGAGTAGATAAATCAGGTGTGGCGCAAGAATGCGGTGGAATCCTGAGCATCTGTTAAAATAATCAAGCTAGAGAAACATTTATCCACATAGGAAACAAAAAGAAAAACAAAAGGAAAACAAAAGCGAAGGTAGTTGTATTAGTGTGACAGGATGGTCATGGCGAAGAACCAGAGACAAGGTGGCTTAACAATAAACATTTATTTCCCACAGTTGTGGAGGCTAGATGTCCAGGATGAAAGTGTTGGCAGGTTTGGCTTCTTCTGAGGTCTTGCTCCTTGGCATTTTCCCTATGTCTGGATCTGGGTTTTTTTTCCCCCCCTCTGTGTACCAGCCTATATGTCTTCCTTTTCTTTTTCTTTTCTTTTCTTTTTTCTTTTTCTTCCTCTCTCTCTCTCTTTTTTTTTTAAGATTTTATTTATTTTATTCGACAGACAGAAATCACAAGTAGGCAGAGAGGCAGGCACAGAGAGAGGGGGAGGCAGGTTCCCTGTGGAGCAGAGAGCCCGATGCGGGGCTCGATCCCAGGACCCTGGGATCATGACCTGAGCCAAAGGCAGAGGCTTTAACCCACTGAGCCACCCAGGCGCCCCTCTCTCTCTTTTTTTAACGCAATCTGTCTTCCTTTTCTTAAAGCGTCACCAGTCATATTGGATTAAGGCACACCGTCTAGTCTCTTGATTTTAATCACCTCTAAAGTGCCCTATCTTCAATTATAGTCACATTCTAAAGTACTGGGAATTTGAGCTTCAGCATATGACTTGGGGTAGGGATGGAGGGCACAATTTAGCCCATAATAGGAGTGGTATCACTTATAAAATTAAAAACATGAAGAACTCAGCTACAGGTTACTTACTAGGAAAAGCACTTAGTAAAACTTCCTTGCCTTAGGATGGAGGAAAAGAAATATCATCTGTATCTGTAATGTTTTATTTCTTCGAAGAAAAAAGATCAGAAGCTAATGTGGCAAAATAGCAAGATAAGCAAAACCACATGAAACCAGATGTATTTATAATATTATTACCTGTGTTTTTGTATCTTTAAATTTTTCATTAAGAAACTGAAAGACTGAAAGTGACCAGTGAGATCCCCATACTGATACAGTGGAGTTATGGTTGAAAGGAGAAAGAGAAAAAAACCCATGCATTTAGACCCGTCACTGATTTCCTGATCCTATTTTTTGGTCCCTGTGTGCTGTTCCAGACATCAGTAAAGCAGTTTTGCTCTAAGGGTCAGTGGGGAGTCTCTCGGGGACAAGTCACAACATTTCTTCACTTTCTCAGGTCTTGAGTCCCCATCTCCCAATGACAATAGGATGGTTATAATCACATTGGATAGTGCTTTGACAAGATCTTAAACTAATAAACTGCTGTGTATCCTGCACCTTATAAGACAGAAAATAAAAATATTAAACATTTCTTATTTTCAATGAAAAGTAAAACATTTCCTATCTTTTTTTAAGCAGGTCTAAAAATGCAAACAAATTAAGATTTAAACTTGAATGGGATGGGATGTTGCTCAAACTTGAAAAGTTGAAATCCGTGCTTTTGTATTACAGTCAGGTGAGGGAGGACATTCACAGGCAGGAAGGCTTGCTGTATCTATAGAAAAACGAGGTCAAAAGTGTTGTGCTTGGAAAGAGGGATGAAAAGGAAAGACTGGAAATGTCGAAGGAAAACTATCCACTTTGCAACTATTGCCAAGTCCTGTTTATATGCACCTGTCCCTGGAAAAATGGAAACTGTATGCAAATGCTTTTTATGTCCAACACAGTTACATAAGCAAATATGTTCTGGGGGAACCTGACTCAGGGCTGACCTAAAACCTTGACAAACCATGCCCTCTGGCAGCGTACCACAGAGAGTACTCTTCAAGGTCATCTTGTGCCCATTCTGAGCTCCGGGGAAATCCACAGGCCAGCACAGTTAATTACGCCAACAGCCAAGGAAATTATATTGGCCTACTGTGGCCTAGTAAGATGAATATTTCTCTTCCTTAGTCACAGGGGGACGTTAATGGTATTTTTATTAACTTGTGACCTGTTGAGTGCTATTAGAATATAGATGGTGTGCATAAACCAGGTCGGATATTACAGATATGATTATGGAACAATTACGTGGCAGCCACTGGGCTTCTAATCGGTGTTGGCAAAGAAAATTTGTAAGACTTGAAACTGCTTTTTGGACTTGCACAAGAAGAAACATTCGGGGTCAGAGTTTATATTGTCTCTTTGTGTCTTCTTGAAATTGCAATTTGTGATTTTAATGATTAGACTGCAAACAAAGGCAGATTTTAAAAGAAGGAAACTAGAAAAGATAGACAATAATTGGAGTAATCTTAGATTTTGGAAGCTCAATGTTGCAGACATTCTTCGCCGAAACTGTTTTAATTAGAAACATACGCAGTTTGCTAGCAATGATGTTCGTGCAGGTATCCCTAACTATCGGTGACCAGATTGTGAATACGATCTATTATTTGAGCAGTGTGAAAATTCACTTCTGTAGCTATGTGCCATGTGATGAAATACAGCATAAAGTACCTTAGTCACCCTCTTTATAGTCACGTATTAATGTTGATGCCATCGAGGTTGCCAAAATGTCTTCAGAGTCGATATCTAAGGATGCTGATTTATATTCTGCAAAGTGCATTATTTATTCTGCAAAGTGCATTATTTATAATCACAAACCTTCTCCCCCTTCACTGGAGCAGAGTTTATGCAACCCCTTTTAAACTACTGCCTCTGCATGTGGAGTGAGATCAGAAGGGACAAATGGTACCATTAACACGGTAAATTACAGTATTAACTGACTTGACTGGAAGCAAAAAATACTGTATCTAAAATCTCACCATCATAATTTAGAAGTCATAAGTGGTTTAGATAAAAAAGAAAAAATAATAATAATCTGCCCTTCCAGGTTCTTAGCTAAACTAAATGTTTGAACTCTGAGCTAGAGTCAGTTCTATGTGAACTTTAGACAGTCTACTTTCAACAGGACTATTCAGGAGCAGAGAGAAAGGAGGCATTGAAAGCAGAATGGGGTTGCAGCAGAGTCCCTGGGGTTCTGGGCAAGGAGAACTCACAATGCATACAATTGATCTTCTGTCCCAGGACTGACACTTTCACTGATCTCTCCATGATCACCATTGTAACCTTTCCACTTCTGCACACTGCATTAGAAACAGCATCCTCTCGGAAAGGAAGCCACTTATTTGGAGTCGTTTGCATTAGAAATGAAGCTATATTCTTTTAGTAATATCTGGCTGGGGTAACATTTTCAGGTTTTTCAAATAAAATATTGATCTTATTTTAAGGTAAGTTTAGTTTCATGACAGTGTAAGAGACAACACAAAAACTTGAATGATAAGGTAGAGTAATGCATGTAGACTTTTCAGTTACGTGTATTGGCAACATGATGGACTTTTGAATCACATAGCCATGTTACAGTTCTAACTCTCCTGCTACTTCACAACATTGGGTTGCATTATTTAACTCTTTTGGGTGCATTATTTAACTTTTTGAACCACAGTAAGAAGTATCCTTTTCCTATAAAATCATTCTGAACATTAAATAAACAATGCCTTACATAGGACACACCTGACATAGGTTCTAGGACTCAACTGTGTAAATATTCTTTCCCTTCCCTCTTGCTAAACGTTGAAGCTTTAAGTGCATAGGATGGCATATTTTAAGTGAATGACTGCAGGTTGGAAAGAGGTCAAATGGATTTCAGCAGGATTTTTAAGATGTAGTAGAAAAACACATTTGTGGACTGTAAGAAAAACAGAATAATTCGGGTTTAACTGTTTAACACCATTTTTTTCTAATAGGGACAGAAATAGTACAGGTGTTGACAGTCAAAAAAAAAAAAGAAAGAAAAAAATCCTAATATTTAAATAAATATTTTCCTTGACTGGTCTGGTTTCACCCCTTTAATTCACTTTGGTGCCTACGACCAAGCAAAATATATAGTCAAAAAGAAAGCCAGACTGGATGGCTCCGTCGGTAACGTGCCTGACTCTTGATTTCAGCTCAGGTCGTGACCTCAGGGTCATGAGATGGAGCTCTGTGTTGGTGTCTGCACTAAGCACGGAGCCTGCTTGGCATTCTCTTTCTGGCCCTCACCTCCCAATAACTCTCTCTCCAAAGCAAAACAAAACAAAACAAACAAACAAACAAACAAACAACAACAAAAACAAAGCCAGAGGAAGTAGAACCCTCTAATACACAGATTCTATGAAGTCCTGGATGAGGGAAGTAAATTTTATACCAAAAGGGTGGCATAAATAGGAACAGTCATCTCATAATTATTTCAGAGTCTCTATTAACATAATTAAGGAGGATATGATATCATTAACAGACACAGTTTACTCTCTCATGCTTATTTTTATTTACCCAGCTTGTCTACAGCCCTGCAGGAAGCCTCTTAAAACAAAACAGTCAATTAATTCCCTCGGTATTGGGAAGGTGAGAATGAGGAGGGCTAGCACATCTCTGGTAGGTTTTCTGCATGAGACTGGGAAGGGATACATACAAGATTAGAGAATTAGCAAGAATGTAATTGGGCAAAGAATCCTATTTGTTTCAGCTTTTATTGGACAGATCTTTCTTCATGGCTTGTGTTTTGTGGGTGTTATCTTTATATTTTGTGTTAGCAAAATATCAAATTTACCAACATTCTAAGTATATCAATATGTTCCACGAATTTGGGTTTGTCTGTGCCATCACTCCTCTCTATTAGTATGGATATGTGCATTGAAATGAATATTGTATTGAATTGGAAATATCATAAGCTGGCTAGTGATATGTAGTAAGGGACCCTTCTGATTCAGCAGAAATTGCCTTCCCATTCTGGAAAAAATAGATTAGTGCTATAGCACTTTAATCATGCCCTGGATGTCGAGCCTGTTGTATTAATGGTTTTTGCATTTAAATAGTGAAAGTAGATTCAATATAGGGAAAATGAGTAGCGGCAAACCCAGAAGAAAGACATCGTCTATCCACAATGAAGGTATGACATTCCCTGAAGTGAAAACTTGCTTCAAGTCTGTCCTTTCGGTGTTCAAGGACCTGCCTTTGAGGAAGTTATCCATTGTAACAAGAAAGGGTACTTAATTCTTTTTTGTGACTGTTAGTCTTTGGTTTCTGCTGAAAATTCAGATACACTGGTGCGCATAAAGGGCAATCTATTTGGACTCATCTCTCAGCCCCTGTCCACCAAAAACCAGCTCAAGGGTGACAGTTCATTAGCATCAATTCTGAATAGTCTGCAAATAAAAAAATCAGAGCCAGCTCTAAAGAAAAAAAAAAGAAGAAGAAGAACCTCTATTTCAATTTAAAGTTCTGATATTTTGTATTTTTATTGTGATTCAATCTGCTCCTGTGCCTGTCGAATTTTATTAAAATTTTTAATTTTATCCTTTTTACTTTTATCTACTTTGTAATACAAAGTACCCATTGATTATTATAATGTGAATGCAGTTATACTTGACATACAAAACAGGGCCTGACTGGACTTTAGGGCGTATAGCTTTGAATCGCCAGTCATCAAGCTAGTCTTATGGAGGTGGTTTCTTTTTTTTTTTTAACTTTTTTTTTTTTAAATTTATTTGTCAGAGAGAGAGCGAGAGAGAGCAAGCACAGGCAGACAGAGTGGCAGGCAGAGGCAGAGGGAGAAGCAGGCTCCCCGCCGAGCAAGGAGCCCGATGTGGGACTGGATCCCAGGACGTTGGGATCATGACCTGAGCCGAAGGTAGCCGCTTAACCGACTGAGCCACCCAGGCATCCCATGGAGGTGGTTTCAATAATGAATGTACATATATCAACAACCACTCTGATTACCTGTATTGAAAATGAGAATGCCAGAACAGGACAACACATAGTTTCACATAGCAAATATTGAGAATGTTTACCCGCAGACTATGTTTCTTTGTCCCTCTTTTGAGCCCCCCCACCTCAGAGAAAGACATAACATAAACCAAAACTTGCTAAAATAGCTAGGAAAACTAATTCAGTGCATGATGTTCATGCTTGGTTACAAATTACTGCATAAGTAAATGTGTGTGCGAGAGAGCAAAAGGAAATTCTACATTTCTTGGTCATTCTATCCATCTTCCAGAGTGAATTCTGGGTCTCAGAGGTTGAAATGCCAGATGGTTGGCCGCAGCACACCATCTTGAATGAGAGAGAGAAACTTGAAATGGCTGAACATCTTAAGACTTCACTTCCAGTTCACATCTGCATCATCTTTACCCGTCTGTAACAGTTCTCATGTCCCAGTTAACTTTTTCCCCCCCCTAATCTGACGAACTTTTTTATTGAAGTATAAGAATAGAAATGTGTACAAATCGTGAGTGGACACCTTGATGAATTTTCACTAGAGCGCCCCCACATGACTGCCCCTCAGACAAGACAGAGTGCTCTCTCAGCACTTCAGGAACCCCTTCTTGACCCTCTAATTATCACCACCCCTCCTCTCCACAAATTACTACTATTCTGATTCTTGACACACTAGATTAGTATGACCTGTTTTTGGTCTTTATATGAATAGAATAATACTCAGTGTGTTCTTCTGTGTCCAGCTTCTTTTGTGTGTGTTTCTTTTTTTCTTGTTGTTGTGTGTGTGGTACTTCCTTCACATTTATTGCTCTGTAGTATTCCATCGTGGAATATACCATAACCTATGTATCCATTCTCCTCTTTTGGGACAAGTGTGTTGCAGGAAAACAACAAAACATAAGTGCTATGAATATTCTTATGTTTTCATTTTGGATATACATTTATTTGGGGCATACCACGGAGGGACATTGTTGGGTATAACATAGAAATATATTCATATTTATTCAATAATGCTAAACAGGTTTTCAAAATGGTGCTATCACAGTCACTGTTTGAGAATTCTAGTTTCTCAACCACAATTGGCACAAGTCATATGTAGACCATTTTTGCCTTTCTTCTTAATAAATAAAAGTAAATGCAGGTTCACCTGGGTGGCTCATTCGGTTAAGCGTCCAACTCTTGATTTTGGCTCAGGTCATGATCTCAGGGTCATGGGATCGAGTCTCACATTGGTCTCTGTGCTCAGTACAAAGTCTGCTTGGAATTCTCTCTCTTCCCTCACATTCCCCTGCTTGCACACTTGCTCTTTCTTCTCTCTCGCTCTCTAAAATAAATCAATTAATCAATCATTCTTTAAAAAAATGAATGCAGAGTTTTTCAGCTTCTACTATAACATAACAGTGCCACAGATTACTGTATAGAAACACCCACTACCTCTCAGCAGCATAGCCCTTTCATTCGTCCTGTCGATATTTAGTAATTCCAACTTTTTCTCCTCACTTGCTGTTTTTTCCCCTCTAATCCAAATAACTCTATACCTTTTCACCCAATTTATATTTCTAACATGCATTTCTCAACATACTAATCATTTCTTCAAAATCCTTAAGGCTTCCAATTGCCTTCAAATAAAACTCCATGGTATTACCAACTCCTTCCCATACAACTCAGCTGCCCTATTTCGGTCAAATACAACCACTGCACAAGTGTGCCCAGAATTTTCCCATAGACAATTGTTTGTAGGTACTGTTAATCTTTTTATGGAGTCCCTTCCTTTCCACAAGTCCCACTTTACCTCAAAAGCTACATCTTTCAGAAATCAGATGTGCTTTCTTCTCCTCCTATAATCCTTCTGGCACTGTGTTCTGATGCCACTTCAATCATCCTCTGTTAAGTTATTTTTCTTTAGTTATTAAGTGCTGGTATTGTCCTATTAGATGGTAGATAGTTTCATTCCTGGAGGAAAGAGGCAAAGCTTAACATAATGCTTTGCATTTAGAAGAAGCCTGTTAATATTTGTGTAATTCAAGTGAACATGCAAAGTGTGTGTGTGTGTGTGTCTGTGTGTGTCTGTGTGTGTATTTTTTATGGAAGTTCCCTGGATTGTCAGAACATACATTTATTTGATTGAAGAGTGCTGGACTTTCCTGAGCCAAATAATGACAGCAATCTCTGGGTGTGAGAGATAAAACAAAGTTGGCCAAATAATCTGTTCAAAATCTGTTTGAGCAAAAAAACTCCCCCTGTCCTAGATTGCTGCCGCTTATTGCACCTAAGGGATCCATGTTTTCTATGTAAGTTGATTTCTGCAAGGAGAAAGAAAGATTTGGATCAATTTACCAATTCGTACTCATCTAAAATAATACTGATTTGTATTGGATTATCTTGAAAATTTCTTTGGCACAAATAGTCTTCATCAGGCAATGTCAACCAAATGACTATTAACATACTTAGGAGCCTTGTAGTTTTAAGAAGTAAGTGCAGTGTGATTGATCAGACTCGGAGGCATTGTTAGGGACAGTGTGTTGTGGCAGGAGTAGGAGTTTAATAATGTGATAGACATGGATTGAAATATTAATTATGCCTCCTGTGAGCAGTTTGGATTTAAATTTATTACTTAATCTTTCTAAGTCTCTGTTTTGTCATACACAACATGGGTATAAGGGTATGTAATTGTCAAAACTGATGTGAGAATAAAATAAGATCATGTGCCCAAAGTAGTTAATAAGTCCATGACTGGACCTCAGCTTAAGTTTCCCATTTTTTTTCATCAGAGACCCTTCCCTAACTCTCCAACTGTGTTAGGCCTCTCTATATTCTACTTTCATAACACACTATATTTTTGCTTCAAAACATTTATTGTAGTTTGTTAATAGAGTCATTGTTGTAATTGTTTGTTCTCTGTAAGTGTGAGAGTGCTCTCGTGGTAAACAATCATCCTCTGTATACTCATATTTACCATAATGCCTGGCACACAGCTCGTGATCCAAAAATATTTATTAAAAAATGAACCTATTAGCAAATGAATGACAATTTCCTTTCTTTCACCTGTATACACTGTGAGAATATACAGTAGAATGGCTGAGTCCTTTTTTTTTTAACACAAAACAGATTTTGTGTATTCTAATGAGTTCTACCCTTTCAAAGCAGCCATGATTGGAAGCTGTATACATATTTCCGTGGTTCTGGTAGAGCTCAAACAATTGGTGAAGAGTCCCTTAGGGCCGTATCATAACACTACAATCCCCATTGTACCCATATCATCAAAACTGGTAATCTTTCTTCTAAGAGTGGGTTTCATTTTTGAGAACAGTTAAGTATCATTTGAAATCAACTGTGGCAAATTACACCTGTTTGTTTTATTTTTCATCTGAAACAAAGTTTGATAAAGCATTAATAAAACTGCTTTTCTTCTGTGACCGCAAAGACTCATTCCAAAAAGAAAGACTTCCATAAATGAGGAAAGAAATTCTGTGATCTCTCAAAATGTATATTGTGAAGGAAAATGTGCTTTAAAATGCGTAGTCCGTTTATTTGTGAAATATGCATACACACAGAGAGATAAACACACAGTCAAACACGCACACACACACACACACACACACACACAACAACAACCCCTCTCCTGCCTCCTCTGAAAATTAGATTTCTTTAAAGTCATGCCTGATATAAATTCCATTTAAAACTCATTTCGCACAGGTTCTTCTAAGGAGTATGACGAGAATAGTAAATATCTCTCACTGAATAAGGGATACAATACACATTTAATAACATTATAGTTAGCATCTCCCACCACCCTCCTGCTGGTCCTATGCGGCTTCCCAAAGAAGTAGATTTTCCATGATATTGTTATTATAGGATTTTTTGTTGGCAATGATCTAAACAGACTTTGGCCTTAAATTAATTCCATTTAAGCATATAATAAGGAAAAGGAAATTCTAGGGAAAATCATCTAACCAATACCAGTATAAATATGATTTTTAGAGTCTCTAGCAATGAATTCCGGTGATACTGTGTTGTTAAGATTGTAATTTGTGTTTCAAAGATGGCTGCCATAAACTGAAAGTCAAAGAAATGTCAACAGTATGTCTGGAGCCTCTTGAGTATTGTTGCTTTGTATGTCATTGGGAACATTTCTTTAGTAGGAATGCACTATAAGTTCAATTACTTCACTGACTACAAAGGTACCAAATCTGAACAAAACAAAGGGTGTTAAAGGGGTGAGATCAAAGACAAAGTGGAAGAAAGAATCTGGAAATTGGGGGCTAATGGGAGAATTCCCTGAAGTCTCACATAAAAGTTCTTCGCTCTCCTCAAATAAACTCATTTCCTTGATAAAGACATTGTCAACACCTGGGATTATTGGGTTTTATTTGAAAAGGGACTTCCAAGTAATGGTGTAGTGCCCCACCCAGTTGAATGTCTCTCTTGACAACTGGAGTTATGGTGAGGGCGGAGCTATTAGTACTTGTAATCAGTCCTCAAAGAAAGAAATCACTGAAAAAGGTGATTTGAGCGTTTGAGAGTTAACCAAGATCCTTGAAAGAATGCTAAGACAAGTTTTGCCTGTGCTTCCCCCACCAGGTGAAGTCTGGAGACAAACTGCATTCTAACTGGTTTCCTTTCTTTTTTGTTTACCTGAGCTTATTTATTTTATTATTTTTTTAAGAGACCGCGTTGGCTGAGACATTTAAAATACAAAATGGTAATTAAGAGTGTTCCAGGCAGCTCCAGCTGGCTTTGGAATAGCTCCCAATAGGTAGGCTGACATTTCCACCCTCTAAGAATCCCTGCTTGGATGCCGTTTAGAGCAGCCAACCTTGATTCCACCCACCATTTGATTAAACAACAGAGGAACTGCAAATAGGAAAAGTCACTTCTCTGGGGCCAGCTTAAACTAGACAGCAAATGCAAGAAAAGAGAGTGATGGAAAAGGAGATTATGAGTTAGTATTAAATGTCACTCTTCAAAGTGAGCACCTAATTGGCCAATGAGCTTTCTAAAAGTAGAAGTAGCATCAGCAACGCCATAGCAGAGTATCTTCGGGGCCATTTGAAAATCAGTTTAATTTTCATTTAGAATCACAGCCAACTAAGGATTGAGATAAACAGGTACCTGTCAAGTTTTGAGTAGGTACAGTTTACACTGGTGGCTGCAAGCTTGCGAGGGTGATGGGACTAGGTGACAAAAATCTATGTAAGACATAGTTCCTGTCCCCAGGGAATTTATATGGTAATTAAGAAGATGAAAGTTGCTAGCCTGGAACAGCCACGTGAAAATGCCAGGTGATGTATGATTAAATAGCAAAATATATAATATGTGTCAAAACGAACACTCAGACACAAACACCCATGCCCTCACATATCAGCTTTGGGAAGTAAATGAGAGCGACTGGATCCTAATCCAGGCGAGAAATATTTTGTTAGTTTTGCCATTAGTCAGCAAAGTGTAGGCAAAAAGCAACTTCCAGGATCTCAGGGGTTTTTTCTGTGTGATGAGTGGATGGCTTGTTCTGTGATTCCTCAGGTCCTTTTCAAGTTTTCTACTTTAGGTTAATAGGCACGTGAGCCATTAAATTTGGGGCTGAGAGGTTATTAGTGAATTTGAAGAGGTTGTTGGGAAAGGGTATAGATTGCATGAGGGTAAAGGAGAGTGATCTCTACTGGATCTTAACTGTGGATTAGTCATCGAGAGTCCTAAGGTTTATCTCCAGTTTTCCCACAAGGTGGTTTAATGATAATAGAAAACCATTTTCCCTCTCTGGATTTCAGTCTTCCATTTGCAAATTGAGTGTGTTGGACTAGGCAATCTCTAGCATGTGTGTCCCATTTTCCAGGAGGCTTTGGCTATGCATCAGTTCCCATTTATTGCACCTGCACCCCACTCCAGTGCAGTGAAGGACTCTAGCAGTGACTGTTCTTCACTAGATCTGGCCGAACTAACACCAGTTTCAGGGCCCTTTATTGCACAGTAAGTTTTCCAGGAATCAAGGGCTAGTCTTGTCCGTTCCTAGCGATTTATCACATGATCCTTTGCCAACACTTATCTTTCCTTTTTGTTACTTCTCTATAATTAATCTCATCTCCATTAGACCAATTTTTCTTACATAGTATTTTTCCTCTAAAATATCCCCAAAGGACTAAAGGATATACTAAGACATTTTAAAAGATTAATTAGAAAGCTCTATAATGATATAACTCCTTTTTCCTTTTTTTCATCTTGGTAAATATCTTAATGTACATTGATGAATACTGTACATTAGATGCAAACTATTAGAAAAATATTCCCCCACACCCATGAAAAACCTAACTGTGCTAACCAAAGGTCAATATTTATAAATACTACATGGTATATAATTAACTTGTATTTGAAATTGGCACATTCCATAAACAATTTCGCTATATTAGTACAGGTGCTTAAAGAGGTTTTTGCTAATTATAGCGCATGCCTGTGAAGGCTAAAACAACTGAAGTCTTTGCCTTTACATTTAAAATCCTTATTTTGTTATATGATAATTATAATCTAATTATGTAGAGAAGAAAGTTTGGTCATATGGTTCTCACCATTGTGGAAAGGAACTTATCCATTCTAGGTTAAAACTATAATTTTTATGCTGAGAGTTCCCAAATCATCACTTTAACCTGTATCTTCCTTTCTCAAGAAGATATAATCACTGAGAATCTTCTCTAATTTTTAAATCTTAACGTGCCTTAAATCATTTATTTTCCATTTTAAGAAATTAATCAGATACTGATTGCACAATATTTTTTTTGTAATTTTATTTTTTTTACTGTTCCAAAATTCATTGTTTATGCACCACACCCAGTGCTCCATGCCATACATGCCCTTCATAATACCCACCACCAGGCTCACCCAACCCCCCTACCCCTCTCCCGTCCAAAACCCTCAGTTTGTTTCTCAGAGTCCACCGTCTCTCATGGTTTTCTCCCCCTCTGATTTCCCCCATATTTTTTAAAAAAGGATTTGAGATAGTTAACAAAAGCATATGCAATACCATTGTTGTTGCCTTTGGGAGCATAAATTGGCCAACCTGAAAGAAGAGTAATTTGGTAGTATCTATCAAAACAGCACGTGCACGTGTCTGTCAGTCATAAGTACCACTTCTAGGAATCTGTTCTATGCATATATTTACACACACTAAATGATGTAGGGATAAGTGTACTCATTGTGGTATTGTTTATAATTGGCGTTGTTTTGTCCTTAATTACAAAATTGAGAACAAACATGCATTGGTAGGGGATCGGTTAAACATTTTTCTTCATTAAAAATGAAGTATCAGGGCGACTGGGTGGCTCAGTGGGTTAAGCCACTGCCTTCGGCTCAGGTCATGATCTCGGGGTCCTGGGATCAAGTCCCACATCGGGCTCTCTGCTCAGCGGGGAGTCTGCTTCCCTCTCTCTCTCTCTCTGCTTGCCTCTCTGTCTACTGTGATCTCTCTCTGTCAAATAAATAAATAAAAATCTTTAAAAAAAATGAAGTATCATTCAGCCATAGAAAATACTGAAGAGGCCATGTACTGATAAGGATTAGCCTCCTACATAGATTAAGTAACTATACACTCATATGTAAATAAGAGTTCGTTCGGGGGAAGGAGAAAATAGCTACCTGGTTAGGTAGGCAAATCGTAAATAATTTTATTGAGATAGATGAGTTTACCCTTATGTATCCTGAGGTATCATAGATCTCTGTAAGCATACACAGAAGCCTATTATATTGTTTCATTCCAGAGAGGAGGCCTGGAAGGGCTGCAGGGCAGAGATGAGAGGGAGACATTTTACTATATACCCTCTGAACTTGTTGGATTTTGAACCATGCAGAGATATAGCATCACTTCAAAACTAATATTAAAAATAAATGAATTACCTATGATAACATGGAAATAAGAAAAATAACTAGAACAATAGAAAATATGTCTATAAATTATTAAGATATTAAGATAAAAGCAGGGGAAAGGCCGATACACAAAATTTCTACCTTATTCTTATTTCTTCCTTATTTGCTCTTAGGAAGACTAGATATTTTGATTTTGATGCCTTAACTGATCCGTAGTTTCTGTTAAAAAGAAAGCACAGGTAAGATTTAGACATACAAGTACTCCTGTGAATGAACCCTCAAAAAATCCCTCAAACCCTCAAAAAATGTCTACAGTTCTAAATTTCACAAGGCTGATTCTTATAAAGCCTCTCAAAATAGTTCAAAAGCATAATGCCTAAGTTCAATTCAATAAAAACATATCTTTGTGATGCTAGAAAATGGGATACAGATTCACAACTCTGCAATAGTCTCGATTAGCCCAAGGAGAAATCTGGAGATGTTTTTGAAACTATGGATTGACACCCATTAGTGAGTCAGAAAGCCAATTTAGTGAGTCACAGCCAGCATTTAAAAAAAAGAAACAGGGGAGCCTGGGTGGCTCACTGGGTTAAAGCCTCTGCCTCTGGCTCGGGTCACGTTCCCAGGGTCCTGGGATCGAGCCCCACATCGGGCTCTCTGCTCCACAGGGAGCCTGCTTCCTCCTCTCTCTCTCTGCCTGCCTCTCTGCCTACTTGTGATCTCTGTCAAATAAATAAATAAATAAATAAAAATATTTGTAAAAAATAAATAAATAAAAATAAAAAAAGAAACAAGATAATATGATATGATAGAATATCAGTTTTTATGGCATTTAATGAGGGTATTTTCATGAAATGTATGTTTATGTACACACACGATCATTTTATAAGGTTATTTCTTATTGTGAATTATAAAATAATTTGAAAGTGCCTGAATTCCCAAAAGGAAGCATAGATGGCGTATTTTCCAGACTTTCATATATAGACAGAATAGAGACGTTGAGGTTATAGTATGCCAGTAATAACTGACATTTATTAAACACACATTATCTTAATCAGACCTCATGTTATGCATTTTACATGCAAGATCTAATTTAATGTTTACAACAGTACCATGGGAAAAGAAACTACTCATGGTAACAACCATTTTGCAGTTAGAAAACTCAGGATAAGACAAGCTCGGTACCTTGCTAAAGATACCAGTTTCCACTTGCAAGAGTGACAACTCAAGCCTAGTAAAATGACTTCTGAACCTGTGTTTTTACCTATGATGCTATAAAGTTTTTAGCTCAAACATATTCTGTATGGTGGGTTAAAGGCCAGTTAACAAGCTTTAACCATTGCCTAGACCAGTGTTTGGACACCTCTACTGATTTTTGCTCCTCAGTGCTCAGATCTCCCCTTCTGACACAGTAGAGAACACTCACGTGATGCTTAAACCACCAGAACATTCTTTTCTCAAGCCTCTGTCTTTTTCATCTATCACAGTTTGACAACAGAGTGTCTTCCTCTAGAGTCGTTGTAATGTTGTCATTCTGTAGTAATAGCATTGGACTGCCTCCTTTATCAAATCAAAATGCCATGGGAAAGTTAATTAATTTCCCTGAATGCAGTTTGCTCCTCTATAAGTAAGGATATCACTATTTCACAGTGTTAAAATGGTCAAAAGAGATAATATATGCAAAACAGCACATTTCCTGGGAGGTGGTATAGACCCAGTAAACAGGGACTGGTTTTACATAGAATCAGATAGAATGTATATTTACATTTTTTTAAAGATTTTATTTTTATTTATTTATTTGACAGAGAGAGAGAGAGAGAGATCATAAGTAGGTAGAGAGGCAGGCAGAGAGAGGGGGAAGCAAGTTCCCTGCTGAGCAGAGATCCAGATGTAGGGCTTGATCCCATGACCCTGAGTTCATGACCCGAGATGAAGGCAGAGGCTTAACCCAATGAGCCACCCAGGTGCCCCTTTTTTAAAATTTTTTTTAAAGATTTTATTTTTATTTATTTATTTGACAGAGAGAGAGAAAGAGATCATAAGTAGGTAGAGAGGCAGGCAGATAGAATGTATATTTAATAATAATTTATTCAACAAGTATTTTGAGTACCTATTATTAGTGATTTATTAGCATAATTGAGCTTCAAGACAAGCCCTCCATTAATTTCTGCTTCTTTTTCCTCTTTTGGTTTTCACTTCCAAATGTATTAGCTGACTTTCAAGTGTATCATTCGTGACTTTGACCTTTTAAAATGTCTAATTACTCTAGTTTGGCATGTTGTCTTCACTGTGGGCCTTGGTTCTTTCCATTCAAAATTCTAGCCAAAACTCAGAGCCTTCACAAAAACTTCCTAGTTAATAACAATTTCTCCAGTAATTTTTGTAATTCTACTGCATCTGTCTGTGTGGTCGGACTTAGCTCTAATTATATCCCCATATGCATGAAAATGTTTTATATGGTATGTAATTACCCTAAAGTGTCTCCCGGTCTTATGTTAGATTTGAAGTTCCCTGATAGTTATGTTAATTAGTTACTTATACCTTTCATGGGATCTTATCCAGTTTTGTGAACAGCAGAGCTATCCCTCATAATTCTTAAGCCCTTTGGTGTTTTTGTGGTGTTCTGTCTTGAGAAGGATATAAATGGTATCAGAAAATCCTATATACCTTCTTGACTGTGATTTAATTTTCAGATAGCATATTCTTATATTTTTCCTTGAACTCCTTTGCCACTTTACCATCCTAAAAATAATGCTTGTACCCCCTTCTTCAGCAAGGGAATGGCATAAAAAAATGCCATGGCATTTCAATGATTGTACTGATATATAGTCTCATTTTCATTATTAGGTATTTTGTGATTATTTTAAGAAGCTGTGTCAACAGGTTGTATGGGCAGCATGAATCTCAAGGGTTTTAGTATATTATATTGGCTCAAAAGGAATATCATGTGTATTGACTATCTCTCTAAGCAATAGAAAGTATTGAATACTAAATACTTTCAATGTTACATTTCATATTTATAGGATTAAAAAGGTTATACACAAAATAAATCTGGCAATATCAACTTGGTTCAGTCCCATTCCATAAACCGCAGCTCATGTAAAGCTACAAGATTGATTTCTCAATATTCAATTTCTTAGTGGAACAAATAGTCAAGATATGCATTAAACTCTGCTCCTTAAGAAAAAAAAAAGCATCAGCATTTGCTCCTTCATGCATAATGATATTGGAAAGCTCCTCAATTTGCTTTGGATTTTCCCCATCTTTTCTATATCACGCATTCTCTCCAAAATCAATGAGAGTTTAGTGCATGGAAGAGTCACAGTGGTCTAGAATAGAACATGGACCTATTTGATTAAAAAAAAAAGTTCAAGGTACTTTATAAAGGATGAGACTTAATTTTGCCTCCTTCTTTCAGGCAACACTCCCATTGAGATCAGTGGGAGGTTGGCTCAACTGAAGAGAGTAAAATCCAATCCAACCAGCATGTAGAATAACTTTACCTGGAATCCCTGCACTAACACTGAAATCTAGCTACTTCCGATGTGAATGAAGACACATACCAACACTGCACAACAAGTGAAGGGAAAAAACAACAACAACAACAACTATTTTTGATGGTTTTCCAGTATGTTTTGTACTTTGGGCTATAAAGTGCCCAGGGAGGTTTGTTCCTTCTCCACACAATATAAAATCAGAAATAAATATGTCAGAATGCAATTGGCTAAAGGCAAAATGCACTGTTAGGACGCATTATTCTAGCATTATCATTTATATGTAGTTTATGTAAGTATCTTCGATGATTTTAGGTACAGCTTATTTGTACACTTAAGTTCAAAAGCAATCATTGTTTTCTGTTAAAGATTAAGAAACTATGCAGTAACCACTGATGACATTACTATTTTTTCCATATTTGTAAAAAAATATATATATATACACACATACGTACATTATATATATATGTATGTGCATATATATACATATATATACACACACTTATATTTTTAAAAGTGCTAGAGCCTTACAGTGAGAGAAGACCCCAGCAGGCAGCAAGGAACCAGTGATCACAGCTGTCTTGTCTCTCCTTTAGGGGTTTCACCTCTCTGTCTGTTTCAGCCTCTGCTTCATCAGCTGCCAGGGAAGGAGAAGGAGGGGAGGGGATGTTATCCAGCTGAGATGGCAGCTGCCACCACATCGCCTGTGCCCTCCAGCTTTCTCATCATAAGGTGGAAAATTTTCAAGGGGAAGTTTACTAGAAAAGTAGAAGAAAAACAAAACAAAGCCCCAAGTGAAAGAAAACACACATAATGAAACAGATAACATTTCCAGAGTATAGTGCTTGTAGGTCTTGAAGTCTGTCTGCAGATTGGTGCTGCTGGCAGGGACTTGGGCACCACAGGCCACACTTCCTTAGGCACTGAAGCTTCTATCTGCCCAAGTTAACCTCAGTATTCGATCTGGAATGATTTTCAGCACCTTGTTTGTTTTATGACCCCCGCCCCCTACTCCAACACAGGGAGTTTGACTGTTCTCCTTTAACACAGAGAATTATTGCTGTACTTAAATTCGTTTTTACTTTCCATTCACACTTGCTGCAGCTCCTGTGGGTTGTGGCCCTGAAAGAGGTGAGAGTGGCCCCTTCTAGTCTACAGTGCGTTCTTTCTAGGCTTTTGAATTTGAGTGTGGCACCAGCCTTTATTTTGCCAGATATTCTCACAGTGTCTACCGTCCCTGCTTTGTTTTTTGACCCATTTAGGACTTCCCGTCTGGTTCTTCCAAAGGAAATTAATAATTTAGGAGATAAATTGGGTTAAACCATAGCTTACATTTGCTTTTTTCATCTGGACTTATCAGGAATCACATTCCCAGCTTCTGCAATAGCTTCTTCTTCCATCAGATCTTGCACAGACTGTTGGATCATCCATGAAGCTCTTTATTCTTGCCTGAGAAATGCTGCTAACTGTGACCACTTCTGCAGGATGACCCATTTACAGCCTCTCTACTAGATTTGACTTACTATGATCCATAGCTTTGAAAAAATATAGCAATAAAAAGTCAAATTCATTTTCTTTTTTCAGATTAAATTATAACTGGTGAAACATGAGATTTAGAAAGTGGAAAACACAATGCAAGTGTGAACTAGTAAAGATTTCATAAGGCAATTAATTACAAACATGGACACATTTTAACTCGGGATGGAATTTCACCTTAAGTATGTGAGCCCTTGATCTGTACAATTGGACTCACTATTTTCCTTCTAGAAAGACTCCTTGTCTTAACTCCTTATTTTTGTCCATATATAAAGTTGAACAAAAGTTACACTTAATACAGGAGTGATATTTGAGTCAATCCAGTTCTTCATAACTTCAAAAGTCTGTGCAATATCCAATCACTCATGAATTTTTTTTATTATCATCTTCATCATCACCATTATTCTTTCTAAAGTCTTCCTTTATCAATCCTTTTAACTTTCATCCACCTACCATGAAATTACTCCCAGTGTTCCTTGATGCCACCTGGACATTTTTCCTGACCTCACTTTATCCCTCATAGTCTCTAGTTTAATCTTTAAAATCTTTGTTTTTATATTATTCCTTTAGTTATCTCCATACCATAAAGGATTATTTCCCAGTTATTTTTACTGAATTTGCTTTCTGTTCTTTGTTTTAATATGTTTCTCCATATACATTATAATGTCCGAGTTACAGTGTCTGTGACTATACACAACCTCTAAACAAATACCTTCCCAGCTTTATCTCCTAGGTTTCTTACATCAGATACCAACTATGTTTCTTTCCACACTCGCCATCCCTCATTCATATTGTGAGCTTTTCTATTTTTGCTACCTTTATTGCTCCCAAGATAAATGTCATTCCCATTCTCAACATACATAAATCCTACCCCAGCTAAAAGTAAACTCTTTATCTTCAGATGATAAGGATAAAGATCTTGTTTTACTCTTCTTTGTATTCCAAGTGCTTAATAGAGTGTATGCATATGACAGATTATCATAATGAGGGTAAAAGAATGCATGAACAAATTAATATGAGTAGTGTGCTGGCTCCCTGTTTCCTGAAAATGCCACTTTTGTACCTCAGTCTGTTCTCTGTTTCTTATTTTACCCCCTAAAAGTGACCTTCTTTTTCCTCTATTAACTTTGAGAGCCAACTCAAGACAAATTACTTTGTAAAGACTTTTCTTACTGTGCTTCATCATATTCCTTCTCTGATCTTTCATAACCGACTGAGCCGCACCACACAATCTGGCCCTTGATTATGCGCTGTCTTTTATGGTTCTTTAACTGTTTCAAAGTACGTAAATCTCATCTACCCAAACTGACAACTGTACACCTTCTCAAGGGCAGAGACGGTGTCTTCTGTATGCCACACAAATCTCTCCCAGTACGAGGGCTGCAGAGGCAAACAGTTGTTGAGATGACCCTCCAGCTGAATGAAGTCAACCTTCACAACTTTTGAAAATAGAATGTTGACCTTGCCAACTGAGAGTATGGTAGCCAAAGCATATGGCTCCCCCTGTCCTCAGCAACAGAAGAGAGCAGCACTCCGGGCTCTAGTGAGAGTGTGTCCTTCAAGTGACTGCTGTTTGCCACCTTTCAAAACTCTAGTTGAGTGACGTCATATTCACAGAAGAAAGTCCGAAGCAACTGTTCCCAACGTTGGGACAACGTTCCCAGCTATTTCAAATTATTTGGAGAACTTTTAAAAATGCAAATTCCAAGCCTGTATTGGTTCATGAGAAAATTTCTCACCTTGACCTCTGTTTCCTCGAAATCAGACTTTCCTATATTACCGCTTAAATGAACTACCCTGGGTTTTTGTTGCGGGACGGGTACTGGCCCTGGCCTCTGGATTCCCACTGTCAACTCGACTTTCATCTCCTTCATTTCAGAGCTGTGTTTGGTCAAATTACCAAACTATTAAGCTTCTGTTTCTTCATTTGTGTAAAGGAGATATGAAGTGCCTTTTTGGTTGTACAGATACAATTTAGGAAAAACACTTAACACTGTTGGCTTGTAGTGAGACTTTAATAAATATTAAGCCATATTGATTACCGAACATGGGCATAAGGCTATGTTAGGTAATCAAAATAGCTTAATATTTATTTAATATGGACTGTTATTCTGCATATTCTGTAGAATGATTGCTAAAATTACTATAGGATGATTTTTCAAAGATGAAAGGCATTCTTAAGATTTTAGAAAAATAATGTTTCCATCTCTAGAAAATCTAGTGAACTATAAAAATTATAGTAGAGTATAAGAAATATGATAGGCTATGGTTTACTAGATGGTAAGAATTGTTTAAATGATTTTTTTTCACTTTTTTCTTTGATTACCTGAAAATTCAGAATTAAATTTAATGACTGTTCATTTTATCCACATTTACTGGACAGGTTGATATATTTAACTTCTCATCCACCTACAAGGATTTAGGGTTTTATTATTTTTTAATATAACAATCTTATTGTTTTTAAGCTTTCTTTAAAAGAAATTGGCTATGTTAGAAAAAAGGAAATAGTTGAGTTGAATCTTTTCAGCTTATAAGAAGCGGCTCATTTAATTAATTTTTTACATTTATTTTTTAAAAGGTGATTAGACATAATAGATTCACAAAATTAGAGAAAATTGAAGTAATACAAAAAAAATAACTCCATCACTGTCCCACCTGTTCAGTTGTCTTTACCCAGTCACACACATTTTCTATTAGTTTGGATATGTATGTAAAATTTTAAATTTTCTTGATGTATACAAAAATAAACATGAACACATATTATTTGATTCATTTTACATAAAACAATTGAATATCCTGCTATTGTGCACAATGATTTATATTTTGCTTTTTTATCTGAAAGATTTTCTAGAGATCTCATATTAAGGCATATAAAGCTACAGCCTTCATCTTTATAGCAATGTATTATTTATTATTTCATATAGCTATATGGATTTCCATAGTTTACTTGGCCAGTTTAGGCTGTTAATAATTTTGTTATCTTAAGCAACAGTGTATTGAATGACTTCATACATAAATATTTTTATATATGTATGAATATCTATAGGATAAATCCTCTCAATCAGGTTTGCTGTGTCAAATAATATATACTTTTATAATTTTTTAAAAATATTTTATTTATTTGACAGAGCTCACAAGTAGGCAGAGAGGCAGGCAGAGAGAGAGAGAGGAAGGGAAGCAGGCTCCCCGCTGAGCATAGAGCCTGATGTGGGGCTCGATCCCAGGACCCTGAGATCATGACCTGAGCCGAAGGCAGAGGCTTCAACCCACTGAGCCACCCAGGTACCCCTACTTTTATAATTTGGACAAGTATTATCAAGTAGCCCTCAATGGAAGAACATATAAGAATATTATGAGATTGTCTATTTCTGCAGCCTCACCAAGGTACCATTATCAAACTTTTGAATTTTTCCAGTTTGATAGGCTTTTTTAGAAAGTGAGGTTTGCGGGGTACCTGGGTGGCTCAGTGGGTTAAAGCCTCTGCTTTCGGCTCAGGTCATGATCCCAGGGTCCTGGGACTGAGCCCTGCATTGGGCTCTCTGCTCAGCATGGACCTTCTTCCCCCTCTTTCTCTGCCTGCCTCTCTGCCTACTTGTGATCTCTTTTTCTCTGTGTGTCAAATAAATAAATAAAATCTTAAAAAAAGTGAGGTTTGGCACCTTTTCATATTTCAATATGATTTATACTTCCTTTTTAATTCAGTATATGTGGCCTTTGCTCATTTTGCTGTTGGGTTGTGAACCTTTTTCTTATCAATGCCTTGGGGCCCTTCATTATTAGAGAGATTAACCTTTTGTGATGAATTGCAATTATTTTTTTCCTCTGGTTTGTCATTTATCTTCTGAGAAATTTTTATTTAAAAAAATTTCAAAAGTTTGGTTTTCTTGGCTACCATACACATAGGAATCATTCAAATAAATTTGTTAAAGGCAGTATATTCAGTAGGAGCACATGTTTATGTAAGTTGCATGAAGCCTCAGGGTTCCACAAGACCTGTCTTAGGAGCTTCTTGAAATAAGTATGATAATGGTTTAAAGGTCAAAAATGTATGTGTTCCATCTCCACCAGGCCATGCTGCAAAGCTATACCTTAGTGGAGGAATATCAAGACGTGAAGATGTATAGATATTTTTGTAAGTTGAAAAACTACCAGTCTTATAAATAAACCTCTGAACTACAGGAAGAAGGAGCTTAGATTTGTTTCATTTCAAATCCTCTACTTCTGTATTTGAATATTCCTCTAGACCAGTAGTTTCCTTTTTTTGTTTTTTAAGTATTTGAGCTTGTTTTTATTCCATAATGGAAACTCTATGCAGAGCCCTAAAGGGAGTTTCTCTGTTTCAAAGCAGGATGTGGCCAACAGTGGACTCTAACTCCTCCGCTTCCCCCTTATGCATACTCTTTCTCTCCATCTTCCCGTACCTAGCAGCAACTGACTCACTAAGGAGGACCCTAAGATCCCACTGATGCAGTTTCAAAGTCAAGGCTCTAGTCTACCTCTTAACCCTAAGAATAATGTAATGACAACTCTTTTTTTTTTTTTTTTTTTTTTTAAGTATCAGGAATTTTTTGCTTGTGGTATCTATAAACCCATCTATTCTTGCTTAATAGAAATTCTTCTTTGGGTATAACCTAAACCAGACATTCTCTATAATTAACTTTTTTTTTCTTTTAACCAGGAAATGTAAATGCTATCTCTATGATAATCAGATTCATAACCTTTCTAGAGGTTTAGTGGTTGGGAGAATCTCTAAATTACCATGTAAAACTCCCACCAAATAGAGGAACTGCCTCTATAGTGATCTCTAGCTCACAGTCACATAGTCTAATCATTCAGAATTAATTGCCCCACAAGTAGCTGCTTCCATTTTGCTCAAGTTCTTACTGTTGGAAAGTGTCTGCTCGTATTAAATTCCTGTGCCTTCCACTTGTTAATCTACCCTTGGTTCTCTGGTGCTATACCTATTAAGATCCACTTTTATTTGATAAGGACATATTTAAAGACAGCTATCATATCGCCTTCCCTAACCCATTCTCCAATTTTCTCTTCCCTAGAGTAAAGTTTCATTGTTACCACCACTATATTTCTAAATGGGAAGATTCTCACATTCCTGATTAGTGCTCTCTAGACTCACTTCAAGGTATCAGCCATACCTATAAAAAGCAGCAGTGCCTGGGGTGTCTGAGTGTCTCAGTCAGTTAAGCCTCCAACTCTTGGTTTTGGCATGATCTTGGGTCATGAGGTCAAGCCCCTTGTTGGGCTCTGCACTCAGCATGGGGTCTGCTTGAGATTCTCTCTCTCTCCCTCTCCCCCCATCCCTGCTCATGTGCTTGCTTTCTTTCTCTCTCGCTTTCTAAAACAATTTTTAAAAAAAATTAAAAAGTAGCAGTGCCTATCGAACACAATTCTGCATGTGGAGACTGGCCAGTTTAGAGATCATGTAATTATGTAATCCATGCGTTCTAGATAGTACCTTTTTGTTCTTTTCCTGTTTCACCCTTTCTGAATCTTTAATTTGCCTTGAAATCTGATTCCTCCCAATTTATCAAAGAGCATTACCTAAAGTTTAGTACATATGGCCTTAAGGCTTCCCAGCCTTTGAAACTAGAAGGGCACCTAGTGATCATTTAGTCTAAATGGTTCACTTTACAGATGAAGGAAAACTTTAAGAGGACATATAGAGTAGGAGAGCTTTCTGAAAAGTTCAAATCTTCCTTAATGGCTACATAATGGAGCATTCAGAAGACTGGCAGCAATGTTTTAACAGTATCTGTAATAGCCCACTCACTCAATGCAGTATGTGGTAGGCAGAAAAATGACCTCCTAAAGATGTCCATGTCCTAAACTTCAGCATTTGTGAATGTATTACTTTACATGGCAAAGGGGACTTTACAGATGTAACTGAAATTCAAAATCTTGAGATAGAATGATTATCCTAGATTATCCAGGTGAACTCTGTCTAACCAGATGGTACCTAAAAGGGAAGACTCTTGCCTGGCTATAGTCAGAGGATGATGAATAAAAGGAGAAGCTTCAGAGTCATATAACATTGCTGGCTTTGAAGGCACAGCAAGGGGACCAGTAGCGGAATGAAGACAACATCTAGAGGTTAAAAGGGGCAAGGACAAAGAATTTCCCTAGAGTTCCCATTAAGGACTACAGCCCTACCAACAACTTCATTTGAACCCAGTCAGACCCATGTTAAACTTCTGACTTACAGAATCCCAAGATAATAAATGTGTGTTGTATTAAGCCACTGAGTTTGCAATAACTTGTTATGGCAATAATGGAAAACTAATATACCAGAAAAACCCAAATACTAAGCCAAATGCATTCACAGCTTTTTAAGCCTCAAGCATTAAAGACATGCAGTATGTGAGAAGTATTCTGAAGCCAAATTTGCTTTGTTTGATAGCCGTATTCTCATAATGAGCTAGGCCTTTTTAGAAATTGCATTAATAACTCAGGGAATCATTTAGTCATTATTGCTTCACTGTGTTAGCTGTTATCCTGTCTGACGATAGCCTAAATCTCCCGTCACTCCCAGGGAATGGCTCTTGTACTGGGAAAAATACCGGTGTAGATTAATCTTTCATATTATTGTTTTTAGAAAGCATGTTTGTAGGGTATTTGGCAGCTCTCTCCTGTTTTACACCTGGGTTCACATGGCATTCACTCTATAAAAGAAGGCCAAATTATGCTAAGTAAATATGTTTCTAAACCAAGTTAGAATTCTGTTAATTTAGTAAATGCTTGGAGAGAGCACAAGTCTTTTCTGAGAAGTTGAGAACAATGGAGACTGCTTGGGCGCCTTTTGCCAAATACGTTGGCTTCACAAATGCACAGGCACCTGAGTGCTTCTCCAGGAGCAGAGATATGGTTATATTTCATGACCTTGAGCTACCTTTCAAAGAAGAAAATACTTCTCACCACATATTGAGTAATTCTTTTCTGCTAGGTAACGGGCTTGTTTCTGAACATGTATTTCTATGCCTAATTATCAGAAGGAGGCTATTGTGAAGCCTTCACACCTAAGGAAACAGAGACTCAGTGAGAATAAATCAGTTACTCAAGTTCACAGGAATTGTAACCACTGAAATGGGACACATCCCACAGCCATTATGATCCCAAAGCCCATCAGTTCTACATGTTGCCTCCTCTGTGCAAGTCTGTACTGAGCATACCTGTTGGGATTATCACAGCTCTATTATTTTCATCCTTCCACATTCGCTAGAACATGGTGGGAATTCAGCAAAATTTACTGAATGGATGGATGAATGAATTAGTAAGTTCTTGCAGCACAGAAAGAAGTAATGAAAAAGAAATTGTCCTTGGATCCTCACAGCAGTGGGAAAGTTGGTATTTAAAAGGAGTCATTAGAATGATCAATTCAAGCTAAAAGAAAATTAAAGCAAAAAAAAAAAAAAGAAGAACCTTTATATAATGTATATAATTTTTTACATGTAATTTTTAATACCTAAATTTTACCCTCTTTCCAATCCTATAAACATATGCGGATGCCCACATACACAAAATTAGCGATCTGTTTTAAAGTACAGTGTAGGCCTCTGTAAGATGGCCAATTCTTTGCCCCCGTCCAGAATACACAAATAAGAAGTTTCCTACAGCAGAAGGAGAGAAAAATCTATGCTATAGACTGGATAGGATTTAGCATTAACTTTGGAGTAGTCCTTGAACAATGCTATGGTATTAAGCTGCTGTAAATTTTGTGTGACAGGTAAGCTTTGGAAATGTTAAAGAAGAAAGTCATAGGACTGAACTTCCTTAACGCTGTGGTTTTCAAAATGTTTATTTGTTTGATTGATTTGTATTAGCAGAAAGCTCCCTTTTGTGGCAGTTTAATCAGAACCTACTTACAGAAAACAGATAAAAGAGAAGGAGTTTTGAATAAAAGAGAAGGAGTTTTGAATGGAGCTAAGGGACACATGAAGCCCATGCTCAAGTCCATACCCGAGTCACCCTACTGAAATCTGAGTACTATGAAAAGCCCAATGTAAAAACTGCCATACTAATAATTTTATTCCTCAAACAAAAAAAAAAATGGTGAACAGTTCAAAAGTATTGGGCAGAATTTGCTATAGCATGGCTCTTATAATTTGAATTGTATAAATGTACGTATATGGCACTAGCATGAATATTTGATATTTCGAATGTTGTTTATTTTATGAAAATATATACATTGTTTTTTCTGGACATCCCAGGAATCAAAGTGAGATGGCTGCTCCCAGGTAGCTGCATTCTGGTACACATGGAGAGTTTCCAAATGTGGGACCTGTTCTTTATGTAATATGCTTAATGCTTAGAATGGGTGAGCACACCGGAGAAGGGATCCTATCAGTTAGTCTTGTAAGCAGGAAGTTGTCAGTACAGATTTGTTGGAAGGATGGTTGAGGTTAGACTCATTGTTTTACAATGAAAAACATCAAGAATCAAGTTCCACAGTGAGTAAAGGTCTTTATAAGAAATTATAATCGACATGGTTTTCCACCCCTTTATTATTTGTTCGGTATTAAAATAAAATGATGGGGTTTAAGGCAGGTATTCAGCTATAGCTTTTAGAGATGTTGGCTGAATACTAAAAATATGAGACATCTTTTAGCTAATTTCAACTACTATTTATTGAGCAGTTCCTAAATGTCAAAGAACCATGCAGTGACTTATGAGGCGTTGTATCACTTGGTCCTCACAATAACCTTCACAGGAATGATAATTTTCATTCCCATTTAGGAAGAGAAAACAGACTAAGAAGTTAAGTAACGTGTCCAAAGTCACCAAGTTTGTTAAGTATGGAGGCTGGGATTTGAGGTCAATTCTTCTTGGCTCTGGAACCTTATGTTCTACAGATTCCCTGCTGAGTTAATGCATAATTTGGGAAGAATTCAGTGTTCTGTTTTGACTTGAGCTGTGCCTGGAATTACAATTATACCAAACAACAGTGAAAGCAAACTCCTGTCAGCTCAAAGACTTCACCCAGTCCTTTGTTACAATGAAAACTTTGAATTATCCCAACCATGAGCAAAGACCTAGATCTTGGCAACCCAACTGCCCTTACCTTTTCTTTCTCAAACATGACACACTCTTTCTAGAACCCAAAACTGTTTCCACTGGATTTTAATGCAAAGCCTGATCCACTTCCTTATGGACCTCACAATTAGACTGCTTGACTGAGGGCACAGTGCCCATATATATATATATTTTTTTAAGATTATTTATTTATTTATTTGACAGACAGAGATCACAATTAGGCAGAGAGGCAGGCAGAGAGAGAGAGGGGGAAGCAGGCTCCCTACTGAGCAGAGAGCCCGATGCGGGGCTCGATCCCCAGACCCTGGGATCATGAACCGAGCTGAAGGCAGAGGCTTTAACCCACTGAGCCACCCAGGCGCCCTATTTTTTTTTTTTAAAGATTTTATTTATTTATTTGACAGAGAGAGAAGTCACAAGTAGGCAGAGAGGCAGGCAGAGAGAGAGGAGGAAGCAGGGTCCCAGCTGAGCAGGGATCCCGATGTGGGACTCGATCCCAGGGCTCCATCTCAGGACTCTGAGATCATGACCTGAGCCCAAGGCAGATGCCCAACCACTGAGCCACCCAGGTGCCCCCATATTTTGAAAACCTAGCTCTATCACTGGGGTTCACGTCCATGTATGTAATCCAGGCACAGGGAGGAAATCTATGCCATGTTTTTGCCAGTCTTCCTGCTGTTTCCATAATGAAACGGCCCCCAAATTGCGCAGAAGCACAGAAAAGTCTCTAACTACTATTGCAGCAGGACCCTGATGACAGTGGAGAGCACCTTCGGGAGGCCGAGGGGAAGACCGTGGTGTGATAGGAAAAGGAATGGCAGCCCCGCTCGCCCAAGACATCCCTGCGCTTGCGGCTGCCAGTTGTGCTCTTTGACTCCTGCAGGGAAGGTCAGGGGAACATTATTTAACCAAGTGAACGCAGGAGAGGAGTACTTTCCCACAGCCTTACATCATTGTGGAAGGAAACTGTGCCCGCCGGAGCCAAACAAAGCTAGATACTGCCTTTCTGATTCCATGTTGATACTTAATAACGTGAAATTGGGGCAAAGTTTATCAAGCTAATCGAATAATGAGAACGGCGCTGCCCACATTATTTAAAACCATCACCCTCCCAAAGCCATCAAAGGAGAGAGAAACGGCACGTGTGTACAAGTGAATCCCAGGAAGCATGGCCTTGTTATTTTCCCCTCGCCTTCACCTCTGCAAGAGGCACCCACATTCCTCTCCTCTGCCTTCGCATATTGGAGAGCGTGTGGGTGGCCAGCCATCTGTCGCAGTGCCCGAGGACCGAAGCGGCATCAGATGGGGCCATGAGAGAGGTGGAAGGAGGCCAGCGCTGGAGATGTGGCAGGAGCATTTCACAGGGTGTTTGAAGTCTGCAGCTTTTATTGTCCTTTGCCAAAAGAATAAAAGGTTTCATCTCTGCAGGCATATTGAGCTGTCCTCACATAAAATCTAAATCCAAGTTTGAACATAAACTGTCCTTGTCTCTCTCCCACTCCAACCCATCCAACATTTTATTTTGCCGTGCTTTATAGAATCTCTTGTCCGTCTTGTTTTATAGACTTCCTCCTAATGGGAGACATCTCCTTGCCCCTTTGGACCAAACAACTATTTCCAGTGCTTCACCAAATCAGCCTCCTTGACTGACTTTGGGCAGCTCAAATGCTGCCTGTGGCTACTCCAAGTTTTCTGGATCCCTGGCTCCTCAGTGAGGACAGGATGAAAAGACAGGGTAGAAAGAGCTCCTTTTAAAAATATTTATTTATTTGTTTGAGAGAGAAAAAGAGAGCATGAGTAGGGGGAGGGTTGGAGAGAGCGGGAGAGAAATCCCCAAGCGGACTCCCTGCTGAGTGTGGAGCCTGAGATAATGACCTGAGCTGAAATCAAGAGTCAGGTGGTTACCGACAGAGTCACCTAGGCACCCCAGAAAGAGTTCCTTTTACTGAGAAACCCACCATGCTAAAAATAAAGCAATTAACATGTAATGACATTCTCTGTAACAGGCTAATGATGGACAGACTGTTTTCATGTTATTCTTGTTGTAGGGTTTTTTTTTTTAACTTTTTATATTTCAGTCTCTGAAATTGTTGCAACTTAAGAAAATTCATTCATACTCTGTCCTTGTTAGTGCCTAGCAGACAAGTTGCTTAAGGCCCTGGAGTTATATGGAATCACATTTTCAGTATGTTTTAAAAAAGAAAATAAAACAGAAGACAAAGGAGAGCTAGCCTCTTTTAAGACACAATGCATGTTTTGGTTCTTTAGAAAAATCACTTAAGTGATGATTAGGACAGAAATTGCTAGAATAACATAAAATGTAAGCAAGAAGCACTTACCTATTTTAGGATTCATGTAAACAAAACAGAAAATATCGTGGAAACACCTGTCCTGGCATATCCTTTTTAGAAGAAGAAGCCTCGTTTTAAATAGAGCTTTATAAATGTGAAATTCCTCACAGAATCAACTCTTTAATAAATATTTGAATATGAACATTGGCATAGAGTTTCTGTAGAAAATGGCTGTGTCTTTGAAGTAGACCATCTTAAATGATGAAAAGAAGTGGCCAAGAAAATAGAACCATGGCCAGAATTGAAAACAGGCCACATTTTGTTCTTTACCAGAGATAGCCAAATAATTTAAAAAAAAACAGAACAACAATAACAAAACAAAGCAAGACAATGACAAAAAAAGTAGAACAAACAAAACCACTAGGAGCGACAGAGGAGATGATGGAGAATAGCTTTTTTTCCTGCTACTATTATTTGTTCCAACACTAAAATAATATCAGATAGCTGGTAGAAGGAGAGACCTCTAGTAAGATATGGTGTTAAATAAAGTTAAGATAGTTTTATTTCTTTGACTGGTTAGACTTCCAGTGTGGAATTTGTGAAGTGTTTAATTATTTTAATTTAATAATCATTTTTTTTAGATTTTATTTATTTACTTGATAGAGATTACAAGTAGGCAGAGAGGTAGGCAGAGAGAGAGGAGGAAGCAGGCTCCTCGCTGAGCAGAGAGCCCGACGTGGGGCTCGATCCCAGGACTCTGGAATCATGACCCGAGCTGAAGGCAGAGGCTTTAACCCACTGAGTCACCCAGGCGCCCTAATAATCATTTATTTTTATTTATAATCAGTTAAGATCATTCTTCTACTTCAAGTTTCTGAATCTTTGAAATTTGGGGACTTATTTGTTTTTGGAGAAAAAAAAAAGATCAATGTGAAGAGAATAATGATGAGCCAGTCTTTCTCTCTGCTGAGAATTGAGGATCTAGGTTCCTTACAACAGAAGAACATTAAGGGACAGCTTCTTGACAAAAAGAAGACCCTGGTGTAGGTGACTAATGAAGGCAATCATGGGACCTTTCTCCATGGAGTTCTCTACCAATAAGACCAAGAAGCAAGTTGATAGGACACCTGATGATGTCAGCTCCCTGCTGACTGGAGAGCACCTTTGACTATCAGACAGGGTGCTGGTCAGGTGTTATCTTGGTGGGAGTGGGAGACTGGCCAGAGGTCTCTCCCCTTGTGTACTGATTAAAGACCTGATTGAAGATCCTCAAAGAGAAAATATTTCTGTGCCCTTTATAGTTCTATTTGCTTTTCTTCAATAAGGAGGGAGAGTGAATTTCTGGGCCACCATTATTTACCTGGTAACTTTGCATTTTTCCTTGCTAAGGGGGAGGTGGGAAAGGCTGGCTTTCTGAAGGGCTTTCAATCAGCAATTGAATGGATGCATTCTGCTACTGTGTACACCCTCTAGCACTCGGCTTTTAATTTTTACATCTGAATTATGAAATGCTACCTCTACCAGCTACTGCCAGGAGCTGGGAACATTAATATTGATGTCCAGGAAGGTTGGAAGCACAGCCACAGGATGATTTAAAGATGAGAATTATCAGAGATAGCATCAGAGTAAATAAATCCACTATCCAATGTGCTTACCTTTTCACCCCAAATTTTGAAGGAAATTTTTTTTTTTAAGAAAAGGAGAAAAAAATCAACATATGATCCGATAAGTCTAGCATAGAAATGTTTCCCCCTTCTCGTCCCACCCCCACTCACCTCTCATTATAAACATGTCTGACTGGCATGGGCTGACTGCAGCAAGGTAGGTCTTACAGCAGCCAATGATATAAATAGAAAACACGGAAGAACAGGCGAGGGAGGGAAGGGTAGATGTGGACAGTGTATGCGTTCCCTTGCAGTTGAATACTCCCTTATAACCACATCAGTGTACAGAAGGCAAACTGATGCCGGTGATGTTTGGGAACCATCTGCTGAGCCCAGGGCAAATTTCACATTAAAACCCAATTTTGATTGTGACCTGAAAATGAGGAGAAATGCTGTGGTTCTGAGTGAATTCCACTTTGAATGTCTTATCTCTGCTCCTAGCATTTCGAAGTGAAACTCGTAAGGTGGGTACTTAAATGCAACAAAAGCCACGGGAAGCAAACGCAGCTGCTAGTCCCCCATCGCCACTCCAGGATTTACACAGCTGTGGTCATGTCCACAGACCAGGCTCCAGCACTGATGTGAGCAGGGGCTGCAAACGTGCTGGGTCAGCTCCCGCTCAGTGGAACAGAGCATTGCTTCTCCCCCATTTTCAACCATGACTCCACTTCACATAGTTTTATTTTCCATCAGGAGCAAAAGTTAGGAATCCTCATGTAATTATGGGCAATCCAAGAATACTTTTTTTTTCCCCAGGAAAACCAAAAACAAACACCAAGAAATGAGGGCCAATGTAGACTCGGTTCTAAATTCTCTTTAAATACCTATTTTCTCCAGGCCTCTCCCCTTCCCTTTTGGGACTAAATAAGAGTAGATTACAATGCTCCTGACTTTGAAGGGTTCTATCATGTTGAGGAGATAAATACAAAGCAATAGAAACTATATAAACATACTGTAGCACTGTAGCTTGAATTAATTGGTACTTACATGTAGATATGAAAAAGTCTTCAGAATGGAGGTGGAGGGGAGGCGGGGTGGCTCAGTCAGTTAAGCATCTGCCTTTGGCTCAGGTCATGATCAAGCCCCACATTGGGCTCCCTGCTCCGCCGGAAACCTGCTTCTTCCTCTCCTCCCTGTTTGTGCGTTCTCTCATACCTCTCTCTTTCTCTCACAAATAAATAAGTGGAATCTTAAAAAAAAAAAAAAAAGGAGGTTGAATCAGAAATACCTTCCTAGAGAAAGTGAGCATCTTTTTTTGTTGTTGGTATTTTTAGAGGGGGGAGGGGCGGAGGGAGAGGGAGAGAGAGAATCTTAAGCAGGCTCCATGACCAGTGCAGGACCCAGTGCAGGGCTTGATCTCACAACACTGAGATCATTACCTGAACCAAAATCAAGAGTCTGATGCTTAATTGATTGAGCCACCCAGGCACCCTGAGAAGATAAGCATCTTAAAGGATGCAGTGGGGGCATCTGGGTGGCTCAGGCAGTTAAGCATCTGCTTTCAGCTTGGGTCATGATCTTGGGGTCTTGGGATCAAGCCCCATTTTGGGTTCCTTGCTCAGTGGAGAGTCTGCTTCTCCCTCTCCCTCTGCCTGCCCCTCACCTTGTGCTTACTCTCTCTCTCTCTGTCTCAAATGGATAAATAAAATCTTTTAAAAAATGCAATGAACATAAATATTTAATGACACAAAATGGAAGACTTGAGCATCATGTGTGAATCCACTATCAAAACCAAAATTTCTTGGTACTTGCATTACCACAGTGCATGAAAGAAAGTTGTAGAGCCCTACCTCAGTCTTCTCATTCACCTAGACTGCAGAGCAGCAATAAAATCAAGTGGATGAAATGATTGCAGATCTTCCTATCAGTAGTTCATCATAATCTACTTTTTAGTCCCCACAGGAAGAACCCTGCCAGATCCCCTTAGAAACCACTGCTTTCCAAACTTGACTGACTATTCGAGTTACTGGGAATCCTGTTAAAAAGCAGATTCTGATTCACTAAATTTGGATTAGGGGCTAAGCGTATGAATTTCTAATAACCTGCCAGGTGATGCTGATACTGCTGGTCTGTAAGATCACACTTTGAAAAGCAAAAATAGGGGCACCTGGGTGGCTCAGTGGGTTAAATCCTCTGCCTTCAGCTCAGGTCATGATCTCGTGGTCGTGGGATCGAGCCCTGCACCGGCCTCTCTGCTGGGCAGGGAGACTGCTTCCTCCTCTCTCTCTGCCTGCCTCTCTGCCTGCTTGTGATCTTTGTCTCTCAAATAAATAGATAAAATCTTAAAAAAAAAAAAGAAAAGCAAAAATATAGCACAGTGAATCCCTTTATATAGCTCTGAAAATTTCCACATCAGAGTGGGGTGTGTGTGTGTGTGTGTATGCATGTGTTAAGCTGGTGACGGGGATGGGAGTACTAAGATTGTTGAGCCAGACATCTTGTGAAAGCACATGCTGGTTTGGGAGCACTGTATGTGGAGTCTATAACATTTAGCATTCCAGTTCCTTTATTAAACAATGTCATTTCATTTTGGTCAAAGCCCGGAAGTCTTGTACAGGGGTCTCTGTGACACTTTCATTACTCTTTTTGCCCCTAAAATTCCGGTAGTGGAAAAACTGGGATTGCATTAGTAGATGAATTATGACTAAGAATTCTATTTCCTCTTCTGTAGCAATCAAAATGTGTTCAAAACCCCTCCAGAATTCACTGCTGTGTATTTGGTGCAGTTTCTGCAAAACTACTTCAGGGTCTGTCACAAATCTATATAGGTCTAATCGCAAGGGGTTCTGTTTTAACAGCTCTTTCAGTCTGCCTGCTAGGCTTTTATAGGAGTTTATTTCACAGGATAGCATTTTTGTTGCTTTTCTACCTTTTTAGCATTCCACGGTTAAACGGAACTTTTTGAACACCTATTTTGGGCAAAAAAGCTCCCGGGGGCTAGAAAGATGCATAAAACCTGGCCAGGCAGACCTGGGTTCAAATTCCAGTTCTAGCATGTACAAACAACGTGACTTTGGACACATGTAGATAGCCAAGGTCTCAATTGCCTCCTCTATGAAGTGGAGATAATAATGTCCATTTACAGTGGGGGGATGCATTAAAAAGGTGATGGGGAGAAGGAGCGTCCTTGTTGTAATGAGCACAGGGTGACGTATGGGACTACTGACTTACACTGGAAACTAATATAACACTGTATGTTAACTGGAGTTAAAATAAAAACTGAGAAAAAGGAAAAAAATAATAATGCCTATTTATATGTAAGGATCACACAAGATAATTTATATAGAGTTCTTAGCATGGGATCTGTGAGGACTCGAATATATGTATATGTTAGTGATGGTGTTAATCATATTATTATGTACCTACACTGAAGAATGTCAAAAACCTAGCACTAAGATCCCAAACACTCTGTGACAATATCTCATTGTATACAACATATTCTGGGATATAAATAATCCACTTTATAGAGTGTATGAGTGAATATGTGCATATATGTGATTTCTATAGTCTAGAAACTGATACACAGTGTTGCAACTTTGGTTTATATTCAGTGCAAGAATTTTATTTGAGAGCAAAAATGATGGGGAAGTGGAAGGCTTAGATTTATGAAATAATTATTGTGCTAAAGGAGCTCCTAGAAACTTGGAACCTTTATATTACTGACGTCCTATCTCATTCTTTATTTCTTTCTATAATTAGACAAAAAAATGTCGATTTTCAAGTAGCAAATGTTTATTTTGGTCTTAACCTAAACTAATTAAAGAAAAGAGAATTCCCAAGGTGAGGTGTGACACCTGGTGAACTAGCCTAAGAGAACAGGGACAGTATTGTTCGCTCAGCCTTATTATCCCCAACATCTAGCATATGGCACCAGAACCTTATTTACTGAAATGAGTTAAACTCGATTTTTCACTTATGGTTAAAACATTTATTTTATGTGTGTGTGGGGGGGGGGGATCTGTATTTCTCTGTATAACCTTCGAAATGATTTAAAGCTAGAATAAAAATTAAGACCCATATGGAAAAGCTTATTTGGGCTTACAACATACCAGCATTTTTGCCAAGGGAGGGATGGATTAAAATGGGGCAAATGAGTGGACCAGGACTGTTTGAAACCTGCTCTTTGTGATTCGAGCATGGAAGCCCATTTGTGGACTAAATGAGTTAGCACGGTCAGAAACTGCTTATGAGACAAAAGCAAAAATATACTCTTCTAGAACAGTTCCTTCCACTGGATGTATGCACTTGGACAAGCTAGTTCATCTTTTTTCAGGCTTCAGTTTTTCTGTGTGTTAAATGAGAGGACTGTACTAAAATGTACACAATTTGGGGCTCCTAGGTGACTCAGTTGGTTAAGCATCTGACTCTTGATTTTGGCTCAGGTCACGATCTCAGGGTTGTGAGATCGAGCCCTACATTGGGCTCTCGCTCATCAGGGAGTCTGCTTGAGATTCTCTCTTTCCCTCTCCCTCTCCCCTGCCAAAAAATAATGAAATAAAGTATACACAATTTAATTCTATATCTACCATTAAATAGTTTTCATTATTTTATCTTCTTTTTTAAATTTTATTTTATTAATGTATAATGTGTTACTCACTTCAGGGGTACAGGTCTGTGAATCATCAGTCTTACACAATTCACAGCACTCACCATAGCACATACCCTCCCCAATGTCCATCACCCAACCATCCTATCCCTACCACCCCACCCCCCAGCAACCCTCAATTTGTTTTGTGAGATTGAGTCTCTTATGATTTGTCTCCATCCCTGGTCCCATCTTGTTTCATTTTTTCCCTTCCTTCCCCCCATGACCCCCTGCCCTGCCTCTCAAATTCCTCATATCAGAGAGATCATCAGAATTTGAATGTGAGGTGGTTTGCTTTAGACACTACACGTTGAAGTGTGTAGTGTCTAAATCGTGTGTAGGGCTGACACCTTATAAGTTTTTCATGATGGTGGGTGGACAAGCCAAGACATGAAAACATGGTTTAGCGCAGTGTGTTCCAGAGATGCCAAGTAGATCAGCTTGGTCTCCACAGAATAGAGGTGTTAGGATATAAGGAGAAACAGTAGAGTGAGGCCAAAGAGAATGATGACAACTACTGAAGCGAGAACATGGTGGAAAGAGTTGAAGTTTATCATGAGGCAGAACTAAACTCTAAATACTAGTTTTGCTGTTTCCCAGATGTAGGCTCTTGTAATGGTCACTTAACTGCACCTCAATTCTTCATCTGTAAAATAGTCATAATATTATAAACTTCTCAGGGTTCTTGTGTGGGTTCAGTGGGATTTTAGACATAAGAGTGTCTAGTTCCTCTACACTGGGGGCAGGATGGGGGTTAATGGGAGAATCATGAAAATTCACAAGGGTAGAAATTAGATGTCCAAAATAGTTGTTAACATAGTATCTTAGAACACATTTGTTGTTGTTTTTCTTTGGATGTGTGATCTAAGAGAGCTTCCTTTCCCCATCTGTATTATAAACCCCTTAAAGACAAAGGCAGATCTTTCATCATCTGTGTCCCCACAAAAGCCAGGTGGTACTGGGTGTGTGTTGGCAAGAACTTAATGAATGCTCCATGAGTGATATTTGGAGGGTATCTTCATAGCTCTCTGTGTTGGAATAGATTAGAGAGAGAGTGGGAAAAGGGAGATTAGCTGGGAGGCTGCTGGGAACGGGAGAAACATTTCCATTTTAAACCTACCAAGTCAGCAGTTCACAGTGTGTATTGATTTGCTTTTTTAAAAGAATATTAATTTCCCTTTTAAAATGTGGGTGATAGACTAAACAAATTGGGCCTTGGATTTATTTACTAAGATGCAGTCCCTGATTATTCTCCCCTTTAAATCACCCCACTGCCACACTGCAGGCCCTTCCAAACATTAATATTAATGTTGCCTTGCTCTGGTAGAGGCCGGTGAATGTGGCATTTCATAATTCAGATATAGAAGTGAAAAGGGTCTCACACTTTCAAATCCAGTGTCTACACTGTGCCAACAGAAGGAAAATTGGAATATACAAAAAGGATTTGAAAAATTGATGTTTATAAGATGATTAACTCCCTGTGAGAACATTTTAGATTTCTACTTGTCAAAAAGATGCTTAATGCCCAGTTTCAGTTCTGATCACACTTGAATTATGTGTGGACTTGCCAGTTTTGGTTGAATTTATCCTTTTGTTCATTCACTCAACAAATATTTATTGAGTGCCTGGTGTTCACCAAACTGAAGATGGTCATGAGCCCAGCAAAGCCCCTGTCCTCAGCCACAGTTTGGAATCTGGTTCTCTCAGTCCCATAAAAACCATCAATATAAGGTCAAACTGTAAATAATTCATCTAACTGATGATTGTTGAGCACCAACATAAATCAGGTTCTTTGCTGAGTTATGTGCGAGTGAATGACACTGGGTCTCTCTGAGGAAGCTCTCAGTCTCATGGAGGTAACAGATACACAGAAAGAAAACAGAGGGTGATAAAGGGTGTGCTGGAGAGTAGCAGCAATTAGCTAGGGGTAAGGAAGGGCTGGGCAGGGCAGGGAAGCAAAGGGAAGGGTAGAGAAGGGAAGGGAAGGGAAGGGAGAGTGTGGAAAGTGCTAATAGAATGAAATAGAAATGAGTGTATGAACCTGAGAGTGGAATGTGGAAGGCAAAGGCAAGTGGTACAGGAGGTTGGAAAGATGAGCAAGGTTCTGGAATGTGCAAACCTGGTATGCCACATCAAGAAACTGGGTTTTGATCCCTAACTGCAGTATCCTCGAGGAATCAAGCTCATTCTGCTTTCTTTCTGTACCCTCAGTGCCTAGTTGAAGCTAAATAAGTATTCAGGGAAGGAATGGATAAGCTGGTGTGGGAGGGAGTGGGATGGTAATGACCTGAGCTGGTTTTCCATTCAGGAAAAGTGCTCTGGCTCTTCAGGAACAAGACTGGGGCCAGTGAGCTTATTATGGACCAGTGCATTAGTCCCAGCAAGAAAATATGCTGGTGTGAGCTAGGATGGTGACAGTGAGAATGGGGTTTTCTGCCAGTCAGGAACAGAAACACTTTTTGCAGTCTTCTTTGTAGTTTCTGTATGTTCACATTTATTGTTTGTTTTTGATTTTTGTTTGCTTGTTGGTTGGTTGGTCTTTTGCAGAATTCTCACATTTCTATTTCTTTTTTTCTCCTTTCTCCATAAAGAGTTCCCCCACCTCCAAAATGTACTTGCTTGGTCCCCATATCGATGTCAAGCACCCAACGGTCACTCTAAAGACAAGTTGTGTTTTAGTAATTGAGCATCATCTTGAAGTATTTACTATTTGATTCCATGAACATTCCCCTCTTAATGTATCTCGTTTAGATAATCACTATTCGTTTGATATTGAGCGTGTTTCAGAAGTACTTGCTAACACTGCGATCTTTAAGTCCCAAATCTATATGAGCAAAACTCTTCATTAGGCCCTGCTTTTCTCCAATACGGTCTGCTTCTGAGCTGCAGAACTGATTGAGTGGCTGGATACCTCCCTACAGTCCTAATGTCCTGCCTCTGTCTTCTCTTTATTGACATATTTCCCATTGATAAAACCAGCATTCTTAGTACTGACAGGGAAATTTCAAGTTACTTCCAAGTGGATAAAGAGTTCTACATTTCAGATCTCCATGAAGTTTCCTATGTAAACTTATTACAGCATGTTCCTGGGGGTGCCTGCAAGGCTCAGTCAGTCAGTTAATACTGTGCCTTTGGTTCAGGTCATGATCCCAGGGTCCTGGGAAGGAGTCCTGCTTTCTGAGTGGGGAGTCTACTCCTCCCTCTCTCTCTGCCCCTCCTCCCCAGGCTTGTGCGCTCTCTCTCTCTCTCTCTCTCTCTCTCTTACACACATAAAGAAGTAAAATCTTAAAATATTTTTTTCTGGAGGCAGCTGAAGCCAACTATTAGCACCATGAAGGGCAGGGGGAGTTCTCTGGGGGTTTAGCAGAGAGTCTTGAAAGTATCTCCCTCAAATAATTTTTAATTTTTCTCTCTCAAAAATTAAATATTTATGCAGTTGTGTCTATAATGAGGCCATGCTAATTCAGGATGTGAGCTTATGAGCTTTCTTTGAGCACGGAGAAAGGTCATAAGACACCTCAAAGGAGTGTTTCTTTCTTCTCTCAGTGGCTACTTTAGAGGTCTGACTGATTCCCTCTCTCATTGTCATTGGATGGCTTCCCCAAGAGGAGAGACCAGGTCTCTGTCTGGGTTACAGGCAGGAAGAGGGCAGGAAAGAGGAAAAAGGCTGGGGAGAGGATGGGAGTAGGACAGGTGGGCAGTGCCACTCAGCCTATTGAGATGACATCCGCCTTGTCACCGAGTGGCGGAGGCCAACAATTTGCACGACATGATTACTACAGGAAAGCAAATTAAATAGTTATTAAAGGGAGGCAATGAATTGGTACCTGGCAGTAGGCTGTGAGAAGATCTGTCATTCTTTTTTATTAATTGGAAAAAAAAAAGTCTCCAGGGGAGCTCTTTCTAAGCACGTTTACTAAGTTACGCTGAAGGCCCAGTGTCTTAGCAAGTAACCTATCGTTATTATTAGTGGTAACTTAATAATAATAATAATAATAATATTAATAGCAAATATTATTTTCTCTGGAATGGTAAATCTTGGAGGGTATTATTATTATTCCTATTATTATGTTATTAGTGTGAGAAATGTGTCTCTTTCAGCCTGGGCTCTTATTACCATTTTTATGAGTACTATATATTCTTAGACTTGGGCAAACATATTTGTTTATGAAGGGCCTTTCCCCCTCCCTGCATCACTACTCTAAAGCTTAACTGTTTATGAGGCAAACATGCCAGACTGAGAAGAGGGCGTTACATGTCATCAGCAGAATTTTATATTCTCAAATAATGAGCAAGGTAGTTGCAATGTCACTGAATGCTCAATGGCATGTAAGCGTGGATTTTGAGTGTTCTTTCATTTATTCCATCCAAGCATCAGGTGGGCAACAATTAGCTGTACTGTGGCAGGGATGTCGATGTCAGATAAGAAAATGGACTGTCCTTGATGGTTCCCTCTAAACCTGAAAACCAACAATTCTGTGTTTGATGATGCCACAGGGAGAATGCCCAAATGATCAAGGGAACCTGTACCACTTCTGGAAAAATAGTACTGCTGGATTCCTGCTTCAAATAATTGTAAGGACAACTTCTTTCACTGAGCTCCTAACCCTTGCATTTCATCAATCCTAATGTTTGGGTTAAGAAAGAAAGTTAAGGATTATTTTCTTGTTACTTAGGACATCCTGTGAACATCTCAGGTAGAATACAGACCTGAGATATGCCCATTAGTCACCTAAAAGTAACTCCTAGCAGCTGAGATCCAGAGTAGACTGAAGAGACAGGAGGGTTTCTGTCTGTCTGTCTGTCCTTTCATCTCCTCTTTCTCTTTTGCACACACACACACACACACACACACACATCTTTGTTTTCTACTTTTTTTTTTCCCTTGCGTTCCCAGGGGACAGTTTCTTTACCCAAATTTGTACACAACTTCCTTTCTTGTCCTTTGTCAATAAAAGGAAGCACCTACTAGGCCAGTGCTTCTGTTTTATTTCAACATTAGCGTGTCTGTGAATCACTGGGGATTTTGTTAAAATGCAGGCTCTAATGCAACACATCTTGAGTGGGACTTGACATTGTAAATTTCTAGCAAACCATTAGGTGATGGAGATGCTGTATCTGCGGAGCACATTTGGAGTAGGAAAACTCTAAACCAGCCTACTTGTATTATTTACTTTGTCTTTTCTAAAAAGTGACTAAGGAATCACATAATCTTCTTCCTCTCTCTCCTGGCCTCCCCCAGAAGTGGAGTAAGGGGGACAGCTACATGGGTGAACATAAATGATTCACAGCAGAAGGAGACAACAGTGAACTAGGGCACCAGCTCTCTTCTCTTGCCTGGCAGGTATGCTGACTCGCCTTGGCCAGAGGCAGAGAATGATTCAGAGTCATATTGGTCCAAAACTGTTGGTAAAAGTAGATTAAAGCTCTAAAGACTTTAGATCCTATAAACTCACATACCTGAAAAGTCATATTGCTCAAAGATCTCAAAGGATATGTTTTCTTATGCAATTAAGAAGCAGTCCTTTGTAAAACACTTACTACCAACTTACAGGAATTTTGACGTGATTGGTATGTTCTGCCCTATAATTTTATTTTATTTTATTTTTTTAAGATTTTTATTTATTTATTTGAGAGAGAGGCAGTGAGAGAGCCTGAGCGAGGAGAAGGTCAGAGGGAGAAGCAGACTCCCCGTGGAGCTGGGAGCCTGATGCGGGACTCGATCCCGGGTCTCCGGGATCATGACCTGAGCCGAAGGCAGTCGTCCAACCAACTGAGCCACCCAGGCGTCCCTATAATTTTATTTTTATATCATCTTAATGTTCTTCTTTGCAAGGCACACTAAAGAACTGTGCAAAAATGGAGAAAGAAAGATGGAAAGAGAGAAGAAAAGTTGTGTCATTTAGATTTACATTATCACTCTTAGTGGCGAGGGGGAAGGGGAAGGGTCCAGTTAGACTCCAAAAACTCGAGGATGGCAGTTCTGTGGTTTATCATGAAAATCTATGAAGAGGGAACTCAGGAAAAAGAAGATGGAAGTAAGGAACATGTAGGATTGGAGAATGTTCACAGAGAGGTAGAGTTGAAGGCATATTCTAAAGGGGATAATGGAGAAGGGAGCGATCCAAAAGAGAGTACCAGGTACTGTGCCTGAAGTTGGTCACTTCGATAACTTGCCTGGTAAGAAAGAGTGACCAGGCTAAAGAAATGAATTTCTATTTTGAATGTTATCTTTCTACACATAAAATTCTGTTTCTGTAAAACACGTTGAGGGCAAGAACTTCATCTTATATTTATCTCTGAGTCTTTCTCTCTGGCTTTAAGAGACAGAGCCCACCATGGTACTGGAGCATAGTGTAGGTATTTGACGTATAGTATACGCTGGATAAGTGTTTGTTAAATGTAAGGATGGATAAACGAATGGTAAGATATCATCAAAATTCTTACTTGTTACCAAATCTTGACGTATTGAGTATTATTTGAAAGAGACAGATTGTGAGCTGGTACTTACTGTTATTTGGATAGAAGATAGAGAGAGAGAGAGGGAGGGAGAGAGGTAATTACTCTATGTAATGAAGGAGAATTGAGTCTATGTCTTGATTTGATAAGAGTGGGAGTGAGTAGGAGAATAAGGATAAGGCAGAAATGATGTGGTTTAAAGAAAAAACAGATACTCGTATTAAATGTTCTTATCATACACAAGCAACAACAACAATGACAAAAACAGTCAGCAGGAAGGGTTTGGAGGCGATGGGTATTTTATTACCTCGATTCTGGTAATGATTGTACAGGTATATGCATGTCTCCAAATTCATCAAATTGTATACATTAAATATGCATGATCTTTTTTGTATATCAACTATAATCCAGGAAAGCTTAAAAAAAAAAAACAGTGATAAGAGGAGACATGTATGAAGAATTCAGAACAAGAAAATAGAAAGTACTTGTCTCCCCCTACACACCAAAAGAAAACAAAACAAACAAACAAACGAAAAACCAAAAACAAACTTTGATACTAATCCCTTTAATATCAGTGCTTTATTAATGACCACAATCATCAAGGAGGTAGAAAAGAGGATTATTACATTCCTGTGGAAATAACAAGGAAGGGGGGCAACATTTGGCACTTTACTTCTCCATTTTCAAAGAAGATAAAACTACACTTGTCTACTAAGCATCCCTCCAAAGACTTTTTGACATTCTAGAATCCTGAAATAAGATAGGGACAGGGAAATTTCATGAGCATTGTTTGAATTAACATGGAGCAATCAATACAGAAAGCAAAGATTGTTGCTAATTTTGTCTCTCCTGCCCTTCATCCTATCCCAAACAAGAACAAGGAGGCAGCAAAGGTATCACTCAGTGAAGAACACTAGTAAGAGGTGGAACAGAGCTCGGTGTATCCCTATTTACTGGGACCCTCAGCATCTCCTTGCATTTCAGCCACAAAAATACAATACATTTCAGCATAAACCTATAATGGAGATCAATCATTATCAACGGAATGACAGCTGTGAGAGGAACGGAAGGAGGGGCTTCTGGGGAGATATTCCAGATCTCCCTTGAGACATCAAATTTGGGTTTATATCCTGAAAGAAGCAGCAGTTGCTTTTCTCTGTGACCAAAATAATCTTTGTAATATTCCATATGCTGTCTATTATCTTTTGGTAAGTTTCTATTTTTTTCATATTCCTTTGCATCTCCTAGATTCAATAAGAAAACTTATTGAATACCATATTTCAGTGATCCCTCCAAGAACTTTGTTTTCCTAAGCTGTCCAATTAGTAATATACATAAAGATATTTTTGAGATGAAAGCCCACATCTTCCTGACTGCCACCCTCAGACTTCAATGTTAGGCCAGTATAGGACGTCAGCACAGGGCCCCTTCTGAGGTGGCTTTGAGTGAGGCTCCAGCAAGCCCATTTGATTGCTTAAGGTAAGAGGGTTAATTGCCAGACTCAATGCTTACACACAGAGACAGGCAAGCATGCCCTGCCGGTTTACATATACATGAAAATCAGATTACCCAGTTAACAGGTTAGATGTGGTTTGGGTTTGTATCCTCCTTTTTCTGACGCGTACCCCCAGATGGACGGGTTAAAGATGTGACGGTTGGCTCACACTGAACATATCCTTTTGGATTCTGGAATTATTTCGCTTTATCTTTAAAATTTGCTGTTTATTTCATTTTCTTTTTTGCAGGCTTGGGAAATTAGTCATTTTCTCAGGGAAAATCAGATAGTGAACGTAAATCATTTGATCTCTAGGTCATTCATTTTAAGCCTTCTCAAAGTTCTCACTTCCCAAAGTTCTTATCATCTATTGACTGAGGAAAGAATAGATGGCTACACTCTTCTTACAGACAGATGGTTATTCACATAATCTGAAACCCCACCAGACAAGTAATTGTACATCATTCCCCCTTTGATGCCTTCTATCAGGAAGGCAGAGACAGAGCATGTTCCAGATGAGATGGTGAAAGGGGCCAGAGTCCTACTCTGAGAGCTATGTCCTGCTGACTTTACTTACAAAAAAAAAGTGCTTTCATAAGAGACTTAGCAAGTGGGCACTGTATATAAACAGAAGGGATAGATAATATATTCATTCTCCTTAAAACACAGTTATAAAACAAAGTGGCAAAGAGCATGAAGTAGTAGGAATATACATCAACTAGTTGAAGAATTAGAATAATTCAGGGGCACCTGGGTGGCTCAGTGGGTTAAGGCCTCTGCCTTCGGCTCAGGTCATGATCCCAGGGTCATAATAAGAGTCCACATCAGGCTCTCTGCTCAGTGGGGAGCCTGCTTCCCCCTCTCTCTCACTCTGCCTAACTCTCCGCCTACTTGTGATCTTTGTCCGTCAAATAAATAAAATCTTCTAAAAAAATTAGAGTAATTTAGACTACCATGGCATCTACTAAAGTCACATAGCCTATTTAGGCCAAGTGTTAAGTCTTTTTCACTAGTAGGGTGGAGAAAATAATAATTCTGTTCTTCAAGATGTTTTTTGTTTTGTTTTGAGACGGGGGAACTAAATGATATTAGCTCAGTAACTCGAATATAGCAAGTACTTACTAAACATTAAGTTTTGAACTAGAATATGGATTCAACCTTTCATTACCAAGTTTTGTGGATTTTTTTAAGGTTTCATTTACTTATTTGAGAGGGAAGGGAGAGGAAAAAGCAGACTCCCTGCTCATCAGAGGGTCAGATGTGGGACTGGATCCCAGGACCCTGAGGTCATGATCTGAGCTGAAGGAAGAGAGATGCTTAACTGACTGAACCACTGCGGCCCCGTGGGTTTTTTGTTTGTTTATTTTTGTTTTTGTTTTTCATCAAGATCCTATGTTTGGAAATATTTTCCTGCCATACATGCTGTATTAATCAAGTAATAAATTGGCTCCTATTTTTAACTGTTTGAAGACAGAGTTATCAATTACAGTTTCAGATGTTGTGATAATAAGTGTTAACTCAGAGTTCATATTCCAACTCAAAGTAAAGAGGATTTTTAACTAAACTATGTTAAACTATGTAGTCTTCTCTTAGATGAATAGGAGATCAGTAAAATACATATGTGTGTGCGGATGGATAGATAGATAGATAGATAGATATCAAGGACATAGATTTTCAGAGTACCTGGTCAAGAATGCATGTCTTCAAAGTCATTTTTATAGCTAAAGCTCTATGATCCGGTGGTTGAAGATTCTTGGCTGCTCTGTAGAACTAAGCTAAAGATATATGATGTAATTTCAGGAATATCAGAGGGTATTTATACCCCTTCCCAAATTCCATCAATTGAATGACACCTGGAATTAGCCGTATCTTCAGAAACAGGATCACAATGAATGCAAGAATAATGGGAGAAGCAGTATTTTAATCGGCTATTCAGTTAACATTTATTGTAGGTCAACTATATGTAGCCACTAACATATATTATAAATGAAATATTTGAGCTAGGGCAGAAAAAATGTGAGGGAAAATGTCTTTAAGCAGTGTATGCCTGTGTGATAAAGGACAATGAAGAAAAACACAAAAAGAGGATGGTACATTGCACCAACTTCCTTGCAAGTGGCCGAGGTTCAAGACCTAGGGATTGAGTAATCAGGGATTTGCTTTACGAGTTGAAATCTGTACTTGGGGGTGATTTTGTCAAAATGGTCTTTTTCTAATCCCTGTGTATAGGACATTTTAAGAAGAGCCCTCATCTGCTTTTCAAAACAATACCTGCCACTTCAACATACCAGGCCACATAGGTATAGCAGAGTTCCTGTACTCTAGTTGATGGGGCAGGGGAACAAGACTGACTCCAGCATTTTCTCTACTTCAGTTACCCAAAGGTCCTGGAGATAATGCCTCTGCAGCATTGGGAGTATGAGCACACAAGGAGAAGTGGCTCCTATTTCTTGTCTCTGTTCACAGTAGGAGCTATGGATGGACTGGTGGAACACAGAGTTTACTCCCCATCTGTACTGGTGGCAGGGACAGCCCTTCTTGTGACTGGTGCACTCTTCGGTGCCTGTCGTGGGAGGAAGAGGTGAGCCTCAAACCCTCTGTGGTGGATCCATCAGCTGGGCCGGTGCACAGATGATGGATCAAGAGTTTTAAGTCCAGTCAAAATATGTTCTTCAAAGAGCCCAGATACATAGATTACCTGTATTTGTGAGAAAAAGCTTCCACACATCTATCTATCTATTCATGCCTTTTATAGCTTCTCAAGACAGGTTTGTGTTTTTTGTTTGTTGGCTTGTTTGGTTTGGTTTTTACTTTATACTTTTTTAAAGAAATATTTCCTTCCTTCCTTCATTCCTCGCTCCCTCCCTCCCTCTCTCTCATCCTTACAGCTTTTGAGTGCTTTATTTCCAAACATCCAGAAAAAAATTCCAAAACTCTGTGCGCTGAGTTAAATATGGTGATAGAAGCACAAATAAGAATGCAAGCCTGTCTTTCACCACTTTCTCTGCTTTCACCATTTCCTGGGAGAAATACACCCGTATCAGCGTACTATTAGACTGATGTAAAGCACTCCAATGAGCTATGTGCGAAGTAGAGGGAGAGAGGATTATTGACTCTCCCAGAGGGGGCCAGTAGTTAGGAAATGGGTCAGAGAGGAGGTGTTCTCTGAAAAGAGGGTAGGCAGAAGTTTCCAAGGAAGATGAAGAAAGGTGGCAAAGATAGAACATCTCTACTCTTGGAGTATTTGCGGAACTTCTAGTAATCCAATGTGTTTCCGCTGTGTGCTGCTTATAGTAATATAATAATATAAGTAATGTAGTAATAATAATTGGAAGGCCAATTCTGTAAGAGAGGTACAGATCTGGTTAGGAAAGACTTTGTATACAATGTTATCCAATTATGTTACCCAAATGATAAAGGAGGACTGGTATGGGCTGAATTGTGACCCCCCTCAAATTCTACCTTGAAGTCTTAACCCTGGGTACTTCAGAATGTGACTGTCATGAGAGGATGGCCTTTAAAGAGGTGAGTAAGTGGAAATGAAGCTGTTGGGGCGGGGGGTCCTAATCCAGTCTGACTGGTATCCTCCTAAGAAAAGAAAGTTAGGACACACAAGGAAACACCAGAAACGTGTATGCCCAAGGGAAAACCATGTGAAGACACAGGGAGAAGGTAACTGGCCGCAAGTCCAGGAGAGAGGCCCCAGAAGAAACCAGACCTTTGTCTTCGACTTGTATCCTGTGGAACTGTGAGGAAGTCACCCAGTCTGTGCGTGACTGTAGGTTTGTTATTACAGCCCTAGACAAATAATAAAAAGACCTTTATCAGCAGAAGAGGCATTTTCAAACAGGGGATCAGTACATTCAAATACAACCTTTAGAAGTCTAAATATGTTGCTCCTGCGATCCTTTAATTATCTTACTCTGAAGTTGTTTTGCTTACCAGTCTCTTTTTTGGAGATAACTTAGTCACAAAACATAACTTATTTTGCTACTTTAACCAAGAAATCAAGGGGTCTAGAAAGTGAAACTCAGCATACTCGAGCCAGTTAGAGCCACATTTATTCAGTAGACCATGCAATATTCCCAAAGGGGGAGAGATGTGATTTTTCTCTGCAAGAGGAATAGAACTATCAAATCTGTAATAAATAGAAATCCTTTTACCTTTCACACATTTTCATAATTTCCCCTGCTGCTTCAGCTAATTAATTATCAATGCTATTTGTGTTTAGACAAGGGGGTTTGTCTCCTTCACAGCCCATCTGCTTCTTGGTAACCTTGCTGTGAAGTCATTGCAAAGCAGAGTTGCTGATAAAGCTATCATCTCCATGGCAACCTGCTGCATGTCACAAACACAGGAGTGTGACCTCACTGAAGTTAAAAGGAGAAATCAAACTGGTGTCTGTTGTGTGAAGCGATAAGAGTTTTTAATCAGACACACAGTTTCATTATTTTTTTATTTTTCAGAAATGCAGGCGTGAAGGATCTTTCTGGAGGAATGCTACTGCATAGTAGGAGCACCATCTAAATGTGCAGCTGCTTATACTTGGGTGAAACTTTCTATGTAAATATGATACTGATTCAGAGAGGCCTTTTCTGGTCCCTAAAATGCGGATTTTACTTCTCCGGTTGCCTCTGCACTTATTTCTCTTGTCTTCTTAATAATGGCAACAACTAGCATTCACTACCTAATGACTTGCCAGATCCAACGACCCAGGAGATAGGCATCGTTGTCTCCATTTTATACATAATGGAGCTGGGGCTTCACAAGGTGGAGGGACTTGTCCGAGGGCACACACCCGGGTGTAGTGGTGGAGCTCGGTGTGAAACCCTGACCTATCCCTACTAAGCCAGGCTCTTCCCTACTGTGCTAGATGCTTGGCTATGTGCCATTTACCCCTCGACACAGGCTTTGCCATAGATTCTTTTGGCTGGAAAGAGTTTCCAGTATGAGAATTTAGTTCACAAAATCTTACCAGTTGTTAGACGCTGAAGAATTTTTAGTTAATAAAAGAATTGCAGGATATCAGATTGATTTTGTCTAATTCAGTTTTATAGATGAGAAAACTTAGTTATATAGTAAAAGACTTTTATCCAAAGCAACTCAAGGGTTATCTGCTGCCACTTTGACCATTTGGAGTAACAGTTATAAGCTTTTCATTTGAAAGTCTGTATCCACCCCATTTTTTTCTAGCAGATGGAAATGACCATGGTAGTGGTCTATCCATCAGAATGTTTCTGGACTGGTCACCCTAATGCCCAAACCAGGTACTTGTTCTCAGAAATCTGCAAGATAAAACCTCAGTTCTAACCAGATGGCATCTTGAAATTCTTTCCTATTTAGACAATCTGGAGCCTGCAACAGGAAAAGTAATGCAAATAAACAAAAAACCAGCAGCAGAAAAGTATAGATGTGGTTTTAAGTACCAATTTTGTGATTCCATTTACTTCCTTGACATGGTTATTTATGAGGAGTCAGAGTTCCTTAAAAAAAAAAAATCAGCTTGAGCTTTTTCCTTAAGGAAAAGTAGTACTTCATCTCTTTTATTAACTGGAATTAACTTAGTATAAATTAAATTAAGTATGGGCCTAATTCAGTGATTTTTCTTTTGTTTACCTCCATGGCTCTAAACAGGTTAGTTTCTTTAACATCCAACTAATGAGACCTTTATTTATCCTGCAAGCATTCTATGATTGTTTTGTTATACATCTCCTAGCAAAAGTGGCACTTCTTGTATGATATTTACCAAGTTGAGAAAGTAGGTAGCTTCTTCCTTGCTTACTGCTTCCATTTGTAGCATAGCCAGTATACTGAAAGGGAATTATGACATGTAGCCACAGAGTGTATCTCCAAAGAGAAAGAGCTAACACACTACTGAGAAGGTGAATCCTGAAATCGACCCACAGGAACTGCTACCATAAGTTCTGATCAGCCTGTTATTTTCTTCCTTGGATGGCTGGTTAACTAGTTACTCAGTTGTGTAATGCAGGCAGTAAATATGTAACCTGAAAGTACTGCATCTCTCCAGCTGTCAGAGAGCTAAAGCAACAACATTCATTGGGCAGTTGTTGTGTGTGCATGTACTAGACACTGGTAAGAGGAAACCAAGAGAAGAGTGTGTACAGCCAGTGCACTGTAATTCTTTACAATATTATGGCAGATAAGCAGGACCTAACAGAATCCTAACAGCACAAAGGGACACAGAGTCACAGGTTATGCCAATTGGTATGGTTGGTGTTGATATAAGTGCTAGATGAAGTACGAAAAGACATGGGACCAACCCTGTATTGGGTAGTGACTTTTAAACAAGATGATTGGAGAGGTGTCTGAGTGGCTCAGTCAGTTAAGCATCTGACTCTTGATTTCTGCTCAGGTCATGACTTTGAGGTCCTGGGACCAAGCCCTGCATCAGGCTCCGTGCTCAGTGGGGAGTCTGCTTGAGATTCCCTTCCTCCCCCCCCCCCGCCAGTCTCCCATGCTCTCACTCTCTCTCTCAAATGAATAAATAAAGCTTTTAAAAAATTAAACATGATTGGAAGAACAAATATTTTTTAAAAAGCATATTCTGAGCATTTAACATGTGCCAGACACCACGCTAAGCATCTTACATCCTTCCTATCATTTAATCCCTTCAACAAACCTAAGACATAGGATTTACAGTTTACCCATGAGAGGAATGAGGTTTGAGGGTTTTGGTTACTTGGGCAGATAAGTAGGCAATGAATTGGTAAATTTCAGAGACTGTGTATTTCAGAACCTACAAGTTTATGACAAATTTATGTTTCCTGGAAAGATCTAATAGGAAAATGGCAAAGATACAGCACGGAGATGAGAATAAGTAGCATCCTATAGAGAATGGTTCAAATCCCCTTTATTCCATTCCCCATAGGCATAGCAGGATGGACTCACCCCTACAGCTTTACGTGAGTCTTTTTTTTTTTTTTTTTTTTTTTTGTGGTAACACTAGAGAAAGATGCCAGCACAAGTTGCTTGAAAGTAGTCTCCCTCTTGGGAATCTTTCACCTTTGACACATTTGTCTTTTAGGAATTAACTGAACTGTATAGAAAAACTAAGCAGGATTATGGTATCGATAGAATCGATAGATTTTATTTTTTATCTGCATACCTGAGTACTTAAAGCTGCAGTTATTTATAAGCTCTTGTTTAGACATCTTTTCCATTACATAACATCTATCGATCTATAACACTCATGTTTTCCGATATAAATAATTCACTCGGTCTTCTTGCTTGTACTATTGTGTTCTCATTTATCCCGGGCAACATTAAAAAAGAAAGAAAGAAAAATGGACAGTTAGGAGCCTTCAACCAGATATCCTTGTAGCCAAATAAGTTAGATTTGGAAAAATGGGAGTAGAAATAACTAGTTGGCCTTAAAGTTTAGATTATAAATTGGAGACAACTGGAGGCTTCCAAACATCAGAGGAAGGGGACCCGGCCCCTCTTGGGTGTATAAACATCGGACTGCATGTGCCCCTTCAAATCACTATTTTTGTATCCTTTGGGTAATACTTAGTAGTGCAATTGCTTGATCAGAGGGTAGTTCTATTTTTAGCTTTTTGAGGAACCTCCATGCTGTTTTCTAGAGTGGCTGCCCCAGTTTGTGTTCCCGCCTTCGATATCAAGGATATTGTATGAGGTGAAAGAAGTGGTGTTTAGCCTTCCTTTAACTGTACAAGCTCATAAGTAATTTCTATTTCTAAGAGAAAAAAAAGCAGAAATGGGATTGAACTATATATATGCAACGTTGTGTAACTTGGTATTTTTCACACAACACCGCAGCTAAGACATAAAGTTTACTTTATAAATAAATTTATTTCATTCATTTTAATCACAGCATAGTGATTTACTCACTTTATTTTTATGGATGTAGATTACTTCTAGCTTTTGTTTTGCTTTGTTGTATGGTTTGTTGTTTTGCTTTGCTACCACAGTGTTACAGCGGACTTCTTAATACATATATTCTGCCAAACTGGTGAATATCTCCGTTGAATAAATATCTAGATGTCCAAATATCAGGTCAAAAGATAGGTAGATTTACATTTTTATAGATATTGCCAAAGGCTGTACAAAGAGCATCAATTTAAACCTCCACCAAGATGTGTCTGGTATTTCAATATAGTTCCCTTCAGCATTAGATGATACCAACATTTTCAATTTTTACCATTTAGATGTAAAAAAAAAATTTAGGTTCAATTTCTTTAATTATTAGTGAGTTTGAATATTTTCTTATATTAATTGAGCATGGGTGTTTTGTGTTTCTGTGCATTGTTTGTTCATGTCATTTTCTTATTCTCTTATTGAATAGTTTGAATATTTTATCCATACAGTTGTTTTAATTTGGAAGTATTAGTCCCTAGAAGTTCATATGGGCTAGCCATGGTTTTCCCAGTTGTCACTTGTCTTTGACTTAGTTTAAGACAACTTGGGGAGTGGATAGGAGTTTTAAATTTTTATAGAAATTTGTCATTTTTTAAATAATTTTTTGGTTTTAATTCTCAACCTCAGGACTCTAAGGGGAAAAAAAAGACATATTTTTCCTTTTGTCCTTATGTAACATCATTCTTCTTCTGTTTATATATTTACTGATTTCTATATAGGATTTATCTTCATGGGAGATACAAGAAAGTGATCTATTTTTTAAGCCTCTAGCCAGTTGTCCCAACAACATTGCTATTATAATTTAACCTTTTGTTCATCTTTATCATGTAGTAAATCCCTGTAACCATTTATCTCTGCATATGATTTCTCTTTCCATTGTTCTTCCGATAATCAGAGCCAGTACAAACTATTTTAAATATTAGAGCTTAATATGTTTTAATATTTAGTGGTGTCAGGTTCGGTTCATTGTTGTTTTTTATAGTTATCCTAGCTTTTCTTTTCTTTCTCTCTCCTCTTTTTTTTAAGATTTTATTTGCCTATTTGACAAAGAGAGAGAGAGAGAGCACAGCAGGGGGAGCAGCTAGCAAGGGAGAGGGAGAAGCAGGGTCCCCACTGAGCAGGGAGCCTTATGAGGGGGCTTGATCCCAGGACCCTGGAATCATAGCCTGAGCTGAAGGCAGCCACTTAATGACTGAGCCACCCAGGCACCCCATCCTAACTTTCTACATGTGTTCATTTTCCATATAAAATTTGAGATCATCTTGGTACTTGGATTGAGATTGCACTAATTTTATAGATTAATTTAGTGAAAAATGCTATCATTTCAATGCTGAGTCTATGTAAGCATAAATTATGCATTTCCATTTATTCATTTTTAATTCTGTGAGGTAACTAAATAGAGTACCCTTTTAATATATTCCTTTCTTATTTCCTTCATAACCTCTATAAATTCTTAGAGGAAACTGTGTTGCTCACCTAATGTCTAATGTGTTTTGCTTTTCATTACTCATTCCATTTTCCTGATACTACTATTTTATCTTCTCATTTTCAAAATTTCTAGCAGTGAATTAATTCTTCCTAATTCTGGAGAGCCTCTTAGCTGTGGAAGGTGAATGACACAGTATTTGAATAATGGCTAATATTATAAACAGTGTAGAGCAGCTGCCTCTCATTGCTTTTTACTAGTGTACAATCATTACTAGTGCAGAATTGAGTGATTTGGATGAAGTTTACTTAAGGATCATGGTCATTTTATATTTATGAATAACTGCAAACACTATTTAGGATAAGCCATTCCCTGAGAATTGACATGCCACATCAGGGACTGGATGATAGAATTCCTTGGCCTGTGTTTATGGCACTAACAATCTGTTTCATAAGCCAGCTTGTGCAAGCTAATGATCATAGTCACTAACCATTCTATTCTCATTTTAATAAAAATTTCAAAGAGAGGAAAGAATAATAAGTGAAAAAAGGTGATGGATATACTGTGTAGGCTATCTGTAAACAAAATCCATTTAGCCTTGTTTGGAGGGACAGAAAACCTTGCAAACCTCTAGTAGCAGCAGCAAAACATTGCCATTTATACTCATATGGTTCCCCTATATTCTATCATTTTTTTTCCCCAGAAGGGGGTGAAAGGGTATTCCTGCACAGAGTAATCAAATGCTCTATTTTTGTTGCTGTTGGTGGTGTGTTTCAAGGAGAAGGGTGGGGTGCTACCACTACAGCCTTCTGAAGCTATTCAAATAGCCTAGTGTCCTTTTCCATTATAAGACTGTTTATTTTGTCAGGTAACAATTTTAGTTACAGTGGCAGGTACTCTGATTTTGTGGGGCACACAGAGAAACAAAGGATTAACTTAAAACTATTGTCATTGCTCAGGCTACACAGCTTTCTAAGAGTCAGAAACCAGCTATCTGCTCTCCTGACCCCATCTTACTCTTCCTCAATCTTATCTTTTGTTCCTGTGCCTGTTCCCTACTATCAAGTTAAGCATTGCTAACCTTGACACATTACAGTATTGTAATTTATAAGAAATATACATTTGGTCATTTAGGTGACCTTTTATGTATTTCTCTTACCTATATGGTCCTCTCCAAGATTCCTAGCTCACAGCTCCTGAAACTGTTGGAAATTCCTGTTATCAGGGCACTAAAGTGTTATGTTAATGAGGATGACTTTTGGACCCCACCCAAGTGCTAAGACTGGTTACCAGGAGGACCAACCACTTGGTTAAAGGACCTGAGAGGGGCTGGAAGTTGAATTAGCTAATGGCCAATGACTTGTCAATTATGACTATGCAGTGAAGCCATAAAACCTAAAAGTGCTGGGTGTGGAGAACTTCTGGTTTTGTGATCCTATAGAGATTGGAGAGTGGCCTGCCCTTTTCCTATACTGTATGTATCTCTTTTTCTGACTAGTCAAAGCATATCCTTTATCATGTGCCTTAATAAGCTGGTAAACCCAAGTGTTTTCCTGAGTTATGTAAGCCACTCTAGCTAATTAAAAGACTCGAAGGAGGAGATTGTTGGAACCTCAAATCTATAGCCAGTTGGTCAGAAGCACAGGTAACAGCCTGGGGCTTACAACTGGCATCTATAGTGGGTGGAGAGTGGACTCTTAACCTTTGGAATCTGATGCTATCTCCAGCTAGATAGTGTCAGATTTGAGCTGAATTCTGGGACCCCAGTAGGGTGTCCAACAATTGATTGGTGTTGGGGGTGGGGGTGCACATTGGGATTGGGTCTGGGAACTCTTAAAAGACAGGTTAATAAGTGGGTTTAGTCATAGAACAAGGTGAATGGAATTCTTTTTGGATATTTATTGGGAGTCTGATGTGTCTGAAATCTTTATATTTTCACTAAGGAAAGCCAGAGCTGGGTAAAAGTCTGATGACTTTTACTATCTGAAACATTAAGATGTAATACCACCTACTAAATGGTTCAGTTGGTGTTGCCTTAGGAAACAGGAATTGGGAAGAGCGAAGAGATAAGTGTCAATGGAATGTCCCATCCAACCCTTCCTTGTTTTACTAATGTAAATTTACCACAGTGTCAGGTGGGAGGAAACTGGGGGTCAGGGATACTGATAGGATGCCCTAACACAACACAAGAACAATGACATACTAAACCAGAATATTTGTGAGACTCCTAGTGCTTAATATGGTAAGGAATCATTTCTTAAATGATGGCTGTGAGGTTGTCAGATGATAGTTAGCAGGAATGGGAATCTCTCATGGAATTTGTATACTTTCTCAGGAATAGTGAAGAGATGTGCATTTAATTAAAAATGGGAGAAAATACTGATCTAGCATAATGGCCCAGAATGAATTACCAGAATAATTTGGGACTTTCCTGTTCTCTCTTTTGGACATATGGACAAGTATTAGGCAATCTTATCAAAGAATATTCCTGGAGAACATACAGCTGTTTTTCCTCTCACCTAGCAGAGCTATGAGTCTGCTTTCTGGGAATCTTGTGGGACCTAAGACTGTCCTTCAGCTGTCTAAATCTATTTCAGTAACAGAAATAATGCAGAAACAAACAATCAGAACAATAGCTTCTGATTGTTTCCCCAGCACCATCTCAACTAGTCCCATGATAATGTTCTACAGAAATGAGACATTCAAGCAAAGTTTGGTTTAGCAGTCCACAGCAGAATCCAGAATAATAATAAAGCTATTATATCACTTTTTAATTCTCTACACAGCCTGATTCTAAAAAAATATGCCTCACATCTTTCCTTTCTCACATGAAAGGTGATTGGTAAGTAGACCTAATCATGCTACTAAGGTCCCATTCATTATTTTCCTGGCTCTTAGAATAATGGAACTTCTTAACTAAGGCCAAAAGAGTCTTACATAGTCAGGTCCCTACCAGTATCTTCAATCTCATCTCCTACAGGCTCTTCTTTACTTTCTGGTATGCAGCCACACCTGTCTTGTTTAGCCTCATACACTCATGTTATTTCCTGTCATCGTAAGGCATTTTCCTGTGACATGACCTCTACCTTTCCTTCTTTTGCTTTTTACACTGATATGCTTTTACACTGAGGCACAATTTAGATCTTGGACTAAGCGTTGATTTTTGGGGGGAAGATCCTTGAGTGTGGCTGAACAGGTCAAATAACATAATAGATTTTGAGAACGCCAAATAGTTTTCTATGGTGGCACTTCTCACTGTTGCATATTCACATTTATTTGCATAACTTGATCCTCGTCTACTTATCCCTAGACTCCAAACAAATTTGAGAAGTCAAATGTATCTGTGTTGTTCACTGTTGTATCGTCAGTGCCTACGATGGTTGTTAGAATGTAGTAGGTGCCCCCAAAAAGGTGTCAAATGAACATTGACTTTTAACTCATGTCTGTATCTTCATTGAAAATGCTCAGGGTCTTTGGAGAGCAAGAAAGAGCTGCAGAAATTGCAAGCCAACTCCATTGGCTTGACTGCAGAAATAATATGGGATGTGGGTGTTCTCTTTTGCCCTTAATGTACACTCTTTGCAAAGCTGAATGAGAGATACTGAATGTAAGATGGTGACTTGGCACAAAAAGAAGCAATATAATCTAACAATTGCTTAGATAACATTTGAAAATCATCAAGAAAAGAGCAACAAAATAAACTTATCAAAGAGTCATGGAATCTGAAATCTGGAAGGAATGTTCGGTATTATGTAAGAATAATCTGCCTCTTTTAAAAAATGGAAAGCAGATGCCTAGCAGTGGAGAACTAGGACAAGAATCAAAGGTTCCTTACATGTAATGCATACTTTCTTTGTCACACCATTTTGTTTTTTCTAAAAAATAGTTGCTCTCTGAGATACTTAATCTTTAAAAAAGAAATTGGGGGAAAAACGTTAATGCAATTCATATTCTGTAAAAAGATAATCTGTAGCCCCATTTTTCTCTTGCCATCAAATGCAAAAAAAAAATAATAATAACTGAATATTATCTCTGAAACATATTATGTGGAGAATGGCAGTCACCCAAAAAAGCTTTTACTGTTTCTGGAGTATTTGTTTGGATACATTAAATCTATTTTTTTTTTATGTAAAAAGCAGTTCCTCTCTCTGCTCCCTCTAAATGAGAGATAATGAATAACTGGGATGGGATTTATCAATCAGTACCCCATTCAGAAGCCAGTCAGTCACCTAGTCACGGATTTCCTGGGTCTGATGGAAAGTTTCACTTTTGTAGCAAGCCAGTTCAAGGAGTTCGTTTTTGCCAAGATTTTCAGCATACACATCTAAATACAGTTCTTAAAGCTATAGTAATATGATGTCCCATACTCTAAAGCTGTATTGTTTCTATAACAAAACAAAAAACATTAATATTAAGCTTTATTATAGAATGAAGTCCCACTCAGGACACCAAAAATAAAGTTAAAAATATGTATAAACGGGATGCCTGGGTGGCTCAGTGGGTTGGGCCTCTGCCTTCGGGTCGGGTTTTGGTCTCGGGGTCCTGGGATCGAGTCCCGCTTCAGGTTCTCTGCTCAGCGGGGAGCCTGCTTCCCTCTCCCTTTGCCTGCCTCTCTGCCTACTTGTGATCCTTCTCTGTGTGTCAAATAAATAAATAAAATCTAAAAAACAATAATATGTATAAACAATATAAAAAGAGAGAGAAGAAAAAGCCAATCACCTAAATCTTCTATAAGAATAAGGCAACATCTGATAAAGTGATTGTGTTATGTATGTAATTTGGGTGATTTGGGTAAATGCACCTCTCCCCCCCACACACACACATGCCTAAACACATCTTTGAAAAAGACTAGGAAGATAAACAGTTGCATGATTCTTGTGGAGGTTCTTTGTATCTCTGTACTCTCCAAATTTATTTCTTATTAATTATTTTATAATTAAAACTACCTTTTCCAATATTTCATTTAACATAGCAACATAAACTAGAATAAAACCCCCTTCCCATTTCAAACTTCCCATTGCAAATCTACTAATCCAGGTTTGACAATGTTGTTCTAAGCTAAACCCCAATTTAGCCAGGAAAGTTTGGGTAAGATATTAGAGGGATACTGCCCAGAGAAAGCATTAAAAAAAAATGAAGCATGTTTATCATAAATTACTCTTAATCAGAGGTGGATTTATTGTCAGACAAATGATGCATAAGCTCCCCATTTTCATGAGCTTTTCTTAGCTCCTGGAAGGGATGTTAGAAATGTTGTATTCCTAATATTGATTAATTTTCCAAAAGATCCTCTTCTCCCAATGTATAAGTGTTATGTCCCACAAAATGTCATTCTGATCCTGCTTTTAATCATGAAAGAAAAAGTCTAGGAAACTCTATCTGGTAATTCCTTTTGGCCATTAACATGAATCTCAGTGAATGAATGTCCTGCGTCTCATACTTTTGACACTTTCAGTCTTGAGTATCCTAAACAAGTCCATGTCTGACTATTCTCTGGGGTTATATGTTAAGCACCATCTACACATGGTCCAGCCAGTGATAGATTGCTCTGTAATGAATTGATTTAGCCTTAGAAATATTTGTTTCTTGAAATTCCTCTTATTTCCTCCAAGTAGTTGATATGTTTATGTCCATTTTTTTTCTTTTTAGGCAAAATGTATGAATTCTTTTTTATGTTTATCTACAAAAGTATGTTCCCCTTCCATACCTGTGGCTTCTGGCTTTAGACAGAAGTCTGCTCAATTTACCAATGCTCACCCCAGTGATAATAAATCTGAGGGCAATATCTCAGTATGAAAGGGAGTTGGTAAACTCTCTATCCTCATGTTTCATAATGGCTTTCTAGAAGACACACACACACACAAAAATCAATTTCTGACTCCTAGGAGGTCCTTTTATCTTTCTCATGTCCCCATTCTTTGTTTCTTTTGTCAAAGCTCAAAGAGGGTAGCAGAAGATGAGGAGAAGTTCTGTATTACATTGACTCTCTGGCTCTGTCTTGGGTCAACTTCAAAGGTGCCATATCTCTAAGGAAACTTGAAAAGCATTCTCTATTTATATTTAAAAAAAGAAAGAAAGAAAGAAAGAAAGAAAGAAAGAAAGAAAGAAAGAAAGAAAGAAAGAAAGAAAAGAAAGGAAAAGGCAAGAAAAGAAAAGATAAAGAAAGAATGAAAGAAAAGAAAAACTTTACAAAGGCAGCCTTTAGTGGAGATGGCAAATTGTCCCTGGAAGAGTCTCCAAAGGTTAATTCTTAAATTGAACTTGACATCTACTTGACACTGAAAGATGAAAATGGACCTAGTGAGATACTTTCTTGCCAGAGAGATGCCACTGTCTTGGCACAGCTTCTAATGAGAGGCCACATTTAAAGCAGAAATTTCTGTCTATACTAACTGGCAAGATACATGTTTCATGTAGCAATGTGGCCAGTGTGGAAGCCATTCTCCTAAGGGAGTCAGAGCTCTCTGTCCAAGGAGCTAGAAACGAGGGGGACGATTCTTTTGGATACATTCTTCTTTTTTTGTTATTCCCTAAATTCAAGGAGAAAGGACTTGAGTCTCTTTATTATTTTGAATCTTCCTATACCTTCTTGCCAGGCATAGTAATTCTGCGATAATAGCTCAACATAAATGGATCTAACAACACAGCTACTCTCTGATAAAGGTATGTATTAGATTTTGAATACTATTATGTGTCTCTGGTCCTGTTCCTGTTTCTCAATATATATAATCTATCTATATATAATATATATAATTATAGATTATATATATAATATATAGATATAATTATTATAGGTCATATATAATCTATATATTATATATATATTATATGGATATATACATATATCATATATATTATATATATACATACTTTTCATACTAACTCCATGAGGAATATTGTCCTTTCCAATTTTTCCAGCTGAAGAAACTGAAACTTAGGGAAATTATACAACTTGCTTAAGATTTATCTAGTAAGTGCTACATCTGGGATCAAAATGTAACCCAAACACATGTTCCATAATACAAGTGAGATTTGTTTTCTTTGCCACCAGATCACAGCAATTTTCAGGTCATGCTATTGGTAGAGAAAGTGTCAGTCATATTATGTCCGTGGTACACTTACAGAAACCAGGTAACAAGTAAACCATGACAGTCATGCAAGATAATGCAAGAATCATGCTGGAGAACTGGACACTCCAAATATTAGTGCTATGTTAGCACACAGAGAGATCGAGCTTTGTAATTAGAGCACTCCTATGCAAAGATTACATCTTATTGCAAACAAAATCTTCCTTGGCTATTGAGAATTTCTGTTATTACTAATGAAAATAATTTATATGGTTTCCGAAAGAAAAGGAGAGGGAAGGAGAGATGGGATATTCTATCTAGATTCAAAATCAGAGTAGACTGTGGCAGGAATTGACCTGAAGGTATTGTACCAGTTAGTGACAATAAATAAGAGTGACTGGGGACAAAGTTAAAGCCTACTAGGTTACATTTTTACATGCTGTGTGGGGAACCTGGGAAAGACAGGTGTGAGCAAATTATGGCTGGCTCAGCAGGTTCCTAGAAGATGGTGGATTCAGAAAACTTTTAGACTTGCAGTTATCCCTTGAGCTGTACCTAATGAACACTACATTTGCAATCTTTGGGCTGAGCAGATAAAAAAAACTGTGGGTGTTTTTTTATGGGTTCAGTATTTGCTTTCATGCCTCACTGCATAGCTCTTACCCTATTGCAGATCATGTTTGAAAATGAAGGACAAAAGTGTAACAGTAGTTTCCTAACAGATGAGAATATTTGTTTCTGTATGCATTTTCAACTCCAAGTTCATTTCTATGACAAATTTCCTAAAATGCAGTAAATAATTTACAGTCTTCACATCACAGCAACAGCAGGTCTGTGTGGGTTGGTTGTCGATTTATATCTAAAATAAATGGCATCTTTCAGAATGAAGGATGGGTACGGCAAGATGCGTGGTTCCATGTGCTCACTCTTACCAGGCTGTTTGTGTGCCAGCCTGTCTGTGCAGGCACAGTTGACTGTGCCTACAGCAAGCACAGTATGTGTCCGTGTCTGGTCTGTTCATGAAGTCATTTTAAAAGCGTGCATGCGCTGTGACCTTATACACCACACACACCTACTCACACCTCACAGAAAGGTAGGGGGGACATGCTAGCATAGCGTTTCTAGAATGTAATTCCTCTGTTCTATTTCTTCCAGAGAATAAGCCATCTTTTGGTTTTTTTGTTTTGTTCTGTTATTGTTGTTTGCAGGGGCTGTAGAGGAGGGACAGGCATTCCCTTAAACATACCTGGGGAGGGAATTGAAAGTTACAGCGACTTTTTTTTTTTAATTTCTTTTCAGCATAACAGAATTCATAGTTTTACACCACACTCAGTGCTCCATGCAATGCGTGCCCTCCATACTACCCATCACCAGGCTACCCCAACCTCCCACCCCCTGCCCCTTCAAAACCTTCAGGTTGTTTTTAAGAGTCCATAGTCTCTCATGGTTCATCTACCCCCAATTTCCCTCAACACCCTTCTCCTCTCCATATCCCCATGTCCTCCGTGTTATTTGTTATGCTCCGCAAATAAGTGAAACCATATGATAATTGACTCTCTCTGCTTGACTTATTTCACTCAGCATAATCTCTTCCAGTCCCGTCCATGTTGCTACAAAAGTCGGGTATTCATCCTTTCTGATGGAGGCATAATACTCCATAGTGTATATGGACCGCATCTTCTTTATCCAT
>PISX010004654.1:61936-118406 GCA_004024625.1 Mellivora capensis | reverse complement strand
GGGGGGGGGGCAGGGAGGGGGAGAATGAGCAATGAGCAGGAGGAGGGGCAGAGGGAGCTCAACATAGGCTTGATCCCAGGACCCTGAGATAATGACCTGAGCTGAAGTCCGGTGACTGAGCCACTCAGGTGTCCCCCTATGCAGAATAGTTTAAAATAGACTCCTGCTCTGCCTCTCCACTTGCCAGGAAGGAAGCTTACCAGGGCCTCCTAGTGTCCCAGATCCTCTCCGCAGGCCTGAGAACACCCCCACCCCTGCTCCCAGACCTGGGGCGGTGGGCGGAATGTGTGGGGAAGCCAAAGGACCCCGGGACTCCAGGGAGCTCAGCCCGCATGTCCTGGAGCCAAAGTAGAAGTCTCTGGAGGGTTCTGCGAGCCAGGGTCTGGGGAGGCTCAGGGTTTCAGGGCCACTGTGGAAGGGACCCGCCGAAGGCAGGCAGGAAGCAGGACAGGCCCCCATTTGGCAGAAGATCATCGGGAATCTGAGATATTTAAGAACGAATCTTGCATTGCAACTCCGAGCCAGGGAGAGCTGGGTCTGATTCAGCAAGGTTTGGTTGGACGGCGGCTCTTGATGGGCCGTGCTGGAAGCTGTTGGTGTCCTTCAGCTGCTGGGAGATGGGTGGACTGGGCCGTGAGCAGCCAGGGGTCGGGACTTTGCCTCCTGGCTCTGCTGAGGGCCGCCAGGGGGTGGCTTGGGCCTCCTGATCTCTCAGGCAATGACAACAGTAGCCGTCTTTCTGGAATAACCCAGCACTTACCAGGTGCTGGCTGTGGCACTTTTTCTCCTTTGTGCAACCAGCTTGTAGGGTAAACACAGTTTTTAAATGAGAAACTTGAGCATCAGGGACAGTAACAGCCTGGGAGTCGAACCAGGTGTGTCTGACCCCAGAGCCTCTATTTGCAATCCAGGCTGAGCGTGCCCAGACTCAGTTTCCCCACCTCCCCTCTCTGGCCCCCTGCTGCTGAGAGAGGTCCTGGGAACTCGGAGCCTGGGAATACTGTGGGGGCCTAGGAACATGTTGGGGGTGTCAGAGCTCAGTCTGCGTGGCAGGGGTCCATGTTGACACAAGTGGGGACCCGGCTTGGAGGCCTGAATTGGGGTGGCAGAGAGGGGGCCGGAGGCACGGCCATCTGGAGCAGGCTGTGCCTGCAGGCAAGGTGGGAAGACGGGGCCTCCTGGAGCCCCTTCTGTCTCCCTCCCTCCCATGCCGGAGGCTGTGAGCCCGGAGCTCCTAGAGCTCATTGGGATACACCCTGCAGGCTACGCCCATTGTAGGCCACAGCTGGTCCTCACCTCACCCAGGACACTGTCCCCACTTCACAGATGAGGGACACGGAGGCCAGGGAGCCAAATGGCCGGCTCTCATGCCCTAGGAGCCAGGCTCCCTGTTTCCTGCTCGTGTGGTTTCCATTTCTGTGCCTGCTGCTTTGGGGGGAGACTTGGAGAGATCAGCCCGCTGTGAGTCGTGTAGGTTGCGTTGTAATTGCCCAGGTACGCGTGTGTGTGGGTTTATACCGCAAACGTGTGCCACCACGGAGCGGGGACAGGGATGCGGGCAGGGCTCAGATTCGGGGCTGTGGCCCACGGGACGAAAACACCCTCTTAAGACCTGGTAGGGTCCTGGACCTCTGCTCTGGTGAATCCTCTTGTGGGCGCCCGCATTCCCATTCCCCCTTCCTGGGTGACACCCCCGCCCCCATGCGGAAGCCTGGGCCCACTCTGCTGTTGGCTGTTGCTTTTCCTGTGGTCCACAGGCCTCGCCTCCGTGGACTCCGCCACTGCCTTTGCACTTCCCAGAGCGTGGTCTCCCGTTCGCCCCCTCTTCTCACTGCACTGGGACGTTCTGTGTGAGGGAAAGAGGCGCAGGGCTGCAGGGCTCTGGTACACACACATCCAGCAGCTTCAGGAGACCAGGCTGCCCCTCCGGCCCCAGAGGAAACAGCAGACAGGCCTCCATCACCCCCTCCCCGGAGGCTGAGGGCCACGCAGGTCTGCCTTGAGCTGCGTGGCTGCCCACAAAGGGTTTGCGATGCAGATCTGGAAGAGACCGGTGACGGTGCAGATCTGGGGACCAGTGTGCCATTTGTTGGGAGACTCACACATCTAGGAGAACCCTTGGGAATTCTTAAGTCCTTTCCTACCCCCCACGCCCCCCGCCCCCCATCTTACAGAAGAGTAAGCCTCAGCGTGGCTTCCAATGTGCCTGGCTGTGGATCCCATGGTCTGGACGTGCTCCCCAGAGCACGTGCTCACTGACTCTCAGTTTTTGCAACAGAGGCGTGGCAAAGGAAGGAAGCACTTCCTAAGAAGTTTGTGCTACCTCCCATGACATTTTAAGGCACTTGATTTCTCAAAATACTGTAGGGATTGAGTTATTTTTAGCCTGGCCTCACGGAATTGGAGAAGAGGGCTGCTGCAGCTTGGGCACACAGGCTTCTGGTATAGAATGCTTATTCACGGCCTCTTTTCCAGGGGCGCTGGATGATTTGAGGAAATGTGGCATGCCCAAGTGGTCCCTGTGGCTCACCCACCCTCTTGAAACCCAAATGCCACCCCCCCCTTCCTGAGCTCTGCAGGGACAGGTTGGGGATGGTGGAGGGGAGGCAGCAGAGCATCAAAGCCGCTGTCTGCGTTCCCATCCTGCCCTCGTCCCTTCAGGACTCCGTTTCCTTATCTTTAAAATGGGAGCAATGAGGGGTGCCTGGATGGCTTAGCTGGTTAAGCATCTGACTTGTGATTTTGGTTCAGGTCATAATCTCAGGGTCATGAGATCGAGCCCCGGATCAGGCTCCATGCATGCTACTTTCCTGACGGCCTCCTTGCTTGGCCCTCCCTACCCCCGCCTGGCCTCCCCACACTTTCATGGGTCTTTCTACGGGCACAGCCCACCTGCGTTTCACCACTGGGGTCCAGCTGTCTACCACATGGGGTAGACATGCCTACCCCATGGGGAGTTCATGACTGACCCGGGGAGGACACTGCCTGTGCCCCAGCCCCAGGGCACCCTCAGGACCGCCTGAGGCCACATCACCCACACCTGGAACTGAGTACCCCAGTCAGGAGCAGTCCTGCCAGTGGAACGAAGGCAGAGATGCCCCAGGAAGGCTGAGACTTCGGAGCCTAGGAACAGGGAGTCTTTCTGGGCTCAGGGCCTTTTTCTCAAGATGGTTAATGGACGTGGTGAGTGGCCTCCACACACCCCTGGCTACTGTTAGCCTCTAGGCCAGCCAATCATGGTGGTCAGGATTCTTTATCTGTTTTTTTTTTTTTAAAGATTTTTTACTTATTATTTATTTATTCAGAGAGAGAGAGAGGGAGAGAGCACAGGCAGACCGAGTGGCAGGCAGAGGCAGAGGGAGAAGCAGGCTCCCTGCCGAGCAAGGAGCCTGATGTGGGACTCGATCCCAGTATGCTGGGATCATGACCTGAGCCGAAGGCAGCTGCTCAACCAACTGAGCCACCCAGGCGTCCCTCTTTATCTGTTTTTTTAAAAAACTGATATTGACATGTAACCTACAGAATAGTGAAGAGAACTTAGGTACACAAACTTAACACACTTTTATTAAGTGAACACACCTGGGTAAGCAGAACGAGGCCAGCCTCCCCAACCCAGACCCCCTTGGGTCTCTTTCAGTCACTTTGCCCCCTGAGATGACCCTGATGACCTCTAACACAGAGATTAGTTTGCCTGTTCGGGAACTTCCTATAAAGGGAATCGTAGCTCACGTACTCTTCTTTCTCATGGTCAGCCTTTTAAGCGGGGCATCTGCTGGGTGGGCAGCTGGACCGCGTGGTATCATCCTGGCATCGGTAGTGGCGTCTGTTTTGGGGGGTCTGCTTGGGGGTGCTGCTGGGTTGCTGTCCTCCCTCCATTTGCTGGGCTGGTGGGAAGGTTCAAGGTGTATAGGGCTCTGTGAGGGGCACTGCGTCTGCAGGGGGTGTCTCTCGGAGCAGTGTGGGGTGGAAGGGAGCCACCGCAGGACTGCCACACTCCCCTGACCTTGGGTGGCTGCTAAGGGACAGGGTCCCTCCGTGCCTGCTGTGCCTGGAGCAGGGCCGAGTGCCACACGCATCACGCCGTTCCTGGCAGCTGGCTACTCGCATTTATCAAGGGTCTGCTAGGCCCCTGCCAGGCACTGGGATGTACCTGCCAAATATTTGCTCGAATTATTAGCTAAATAATAAGACAGTGAGTTATTTTGTTGTACTTGTGCCCGAGAAGTTGCCGGGAGGAGTCCGGAGCCATCCTGAATTCCTCTTCTGTCATGTCCTGTGGCTGCCGAGTCTGACGCTCTCCCGCCTGGAGATTTCAAGCCAGCCACGCCGTCCCCTCCTGACCACCGCTGGCCTGGAGCCCTGTGGTAACCCCCTGTTCCCATCGGCACGCCTTTGGCCGCGGCTGACAGGAGACTCCACCAGCAGTGGCCTCAACCCTCAGGTAGTTATTTACCTGAGAACGCAGCCAGCCATCCTCGGACTCACGGTTGGCACCACTCTTAGGTGCGATCTTTGTCTCTCTGGTCCACCAGCCTTCATATCAGCATAAATCCAAGCTTTTTTTTTTTTTTTTAAAGATTTTATTTATTTACTTGACAGAGATCACAAGTAGGCGGAGAGGCAGGCAGAGAGAGAGAGAGGAGGAAGCAGGCTCCCCGCTGAGCAGAGAGCCCGATGCGGGGCTCGATCCCAGGACCCTGAGACCATGACCCGAGCGGAAGGCAGAGGCCCAGGTGCCCCAAATCCAAGCTTTTTAAGGCCTGAAGTTTAGGGAGCTTGGACAAGGGGGGCATTTGAAGAAAAAAAGAAATACAACATTGGGTTTAATGAATACAAAATTAGGTTCAAAAGAATTGAATTGTTCAAACAAAAACGTGGACACCAGTATTCGGAGCAGCTTATTCATGATATCCCCAAAGTGGAAACAACCCAGATGCCCATCAGCTGATGCAGGGAAGACAAAATGTGGCCAGTGTGGCCTCCCCACACAACAGAATGTTGTTCAACCATAAAAGAGAACAAGGTCCTGTGGACAGGCCGTGCCACGGATGGTCCTTGCAGACATGGTGCGAGTGAAGGAAGCCAGATGCAAAAAAGCCACGTGTTGCATGGTTCTGTTTATGGAAATGTCCAGAATAGGCAAATCTGTGGACATAAAAGGTAGATTCGTGGTTGCCAGGGGCTGCAGGGGAGCCAGGATTGGTGAATGACTGCTTCATGGGTACAAGGCTTCCTTTAGGGTGATGAAATGTTCTGGAAATAGATGGTGATGAATACGTAACGCGGTGAATGTCCCGAAAGTTACTGAAGTGTACACTTTAAAATGGTGGATTTGATGTTATGTGAATTTTTTTTAAAGATTTTTTTTATTTGACAGAGATCACAAGTAGGCAGAAAGGCAGGCAGAGGGAGGGAGGAAGGGAAGCAGGCTCCCCGCTGAGCAGAGAGCCCGATGGGGGCTCGATCCCAGGACCCCGAGATCATGACATGAGCCGAAGGCAGCGGCTTTAACCCACTGAGCCACCCAGGCGGCCCTATGTGAATTTTTTTTTTTAAGATTTTATTTTTTTATTCGTGAAAGAGAGAGAGAGAGGCAGAGGCAGAGGGAGAAGCAGGCTCCCCGAGGAGCAGGGAGCCCAATGTGGGACTTGATCCCAGGACCCTGAATCATGACCTGAGCCAAAGGCCGACACTTAACCATCTGAGCCACCCAGGTGCCCTATGTTATGTGAATTTTACCTCAATTTAGAAATGGCCTTTGAGGTGCGCCTGGGTGGATCAGTGGGTTAAAGCTCTGCCTTCGGCTCAGGTCATGATCCCAGGGTCCTGGGATTGAGCCCTGCATCAGGCTCTCTGATCAGCAGGGAGCCTGCTTCCCTTCCTCTCTCTCTGCCTGCCTCTCTGCCTACTTGTGATCTCTGTCTGTCAAATAAATAAATAAAATCTTTAAAAAAAAAAAAGAAAGAAAGAAATGGCCTTTGATGTGAATGCATTGTCACCTCATGGTCATAAGATGGCTGCCATGGTACTGGGTATCATGGTCACCTTCAGGGCGGTGCTGGTGACTTCTCCTCCCATGAGAGTCCCTTGTGAGTGGATACCAAAGCTCTCCCAGAGATGCCCCCCAAGAGACTTCCAGTTATGTGTTTGGGATTGGGTCATGTGACCATGCCTGACTGCAGGGCTTCTCCAGAAGGAGGTACTTGGCAAGAAGCAGTGGGACTGTCACAGCTGGCTCGGCCAGCCATGTCCTCTGAGAGTGGGCCCGTTGCTGCCTCCAGCAAAACTGGGGTGTTGTAGCCAGAAACTAGCCTTTCTGCCTCCATAATGCCCCTACCCCATCCTCCCAGCAGCAGCCAGGCCTGCAGTCCAGACGCTGAGACCTACCGCACCGTTCCCCCTGCCCAGAACCACCCCCTGGCTCTGTGCTGCCTTCCAAGCAAGGCCAAACTCATTGCTCCATGTCTGGATGGCTCTCCTGAGCCGGCCTCTGCCAGTCCGGCCTCACTCCCTCTGGAAGCGCGGTCCTCCGCAGCTGTGGCGCGGTCCTCCGCAGCTGTGGCGCGGTCCTCCACAGCTGTGGCGCGGTCCTCCACAGCTGTGGCGCGGTCCTCCGCAGCTGTGGGCCTTTGCCGTTGACCCTGAAGACGACGGTGGCAGTATGGGTGAGAGCGCAGTGATGGTGGCAGGCAGCGAAGGGGCACATCTCTGGGAGGTGCTTTCTACCCACTTCCCCTTAAATCCCTTCCCTTGAAACTCAGAATCAGGTGATGCTTTCATCCCCATTTTATGGACAAGGGACAGGGTTCTGGGAGGGCGAGTTTCTTGTCCGGTCATGTGGCGGCGGGAGCAGCAGGATGGGTGGGTGCTGCTGGTGGCCACGGGGACGGTCCCAGCTCCATGTTCTGAGCCCTTGGGAGGTGGGGGCTGGGCACGTGGGCAAGCCCCACGTGTCATCTGGTCATTTGAAACGACCGTCATTTGAGAGTTAAGGAGACGGTGGCTCTGAGTAGGGCAGGGCCCTGCCTGGGGTCCCAGAGCTAATGGGTGGCCACACCTTCTGAAGGCCTTGCGGTCCCCGTGCTGGGAGACAGCTGGGAGAGTGGGTATGGCAGTCTGCAGCATTCAAGGACCCTCGCCCAGTTGGGGCCCCGTGAGCGTTCACACACTGGGAAGAGGCCTCTGCCTCTTCCAGACCCCAAGGCCTTCCACAGACTCCTGCAACCAGCCCAGACTCCCCCTCCCTGACCTTTGCACCCCAGGCTCCTCACACGAGATGTGCCTGTCCCTGAGCACACGGTCCCCACTGCCACCTAGACCGTGTCCTTCGGCCACCCTCCTCGGTCCCTCAGTCATCACTGCCCACCCCCCGCCCCGTGGCCTGAGCTCACTCACACCACCGTGGGCACCCTCTCCCCATCCTACCTGCCGACCCACCTCCTGTCCATCTTCCCTGGGAGGCAGAAGGACCTAGAGTGTGCGCGCTATCATCCCACTCCCTACCTTGAACACCCTGCGGCTTCTTGTGTCCTGCGGCAAGTATAGGTCTTCCGTGTCCCCTTGCCCTCTGGTCTCACATTCCCCAGACATCCCTGTCCTTGTCACACCCCGTTCTCCTTCCTTGTCTGTAGGCATATTGGCGTCTGGTTCTTACTGTTTGTAGATAATGTTAGAGTCTTATGTTCTGTGTGCGCAGTTAACATTATACCACATGTATTGTTCTTTTTATTATGATCTTCAAGATTTTTACACCTCTTCCCCCTCCTCTCTCCTATCCCTGCATCCCGAAGTAATCTGTGTTAACAACCTGCTCAGCCTCTCTCCGCTCTCGTGTGTAGCCCCCCCACAAACACACAGGGAGTCGTCTTGTTTATCTTCTACAGAATGGAATCATACTGTGTCTCTTTGCACCTTAATTTTCTCTCTTCACACCTGGATACCTGCCACGTCGTCGGCGACAGGAGCAGTAGCTGGTGCTTTTCACGAGCCGTGTGCCCGCCCCTGGTGTGGGGGCTCTGGCTCACCCCCAGGCCCCTGCTAGAGGATATTCGGGCTAGTCCCTGTCTTTTTTCCATTACAAGTGAAAAGATGTGCTCTTTTAAGCTTATTTTCATGTTTTTAAAAAATATTACTTATTTATTTATTTGACAGAGATCACAAGTAGGCAGAGATGCAGGTGTGGGGGGGGGAAGCAGGCTCCCCGCTGAGCAGAGAGCCCGATGCGGGGCTCAGTCCCAGGGCCCTGAGATCATTACCCGAGTTGAAGGCAGAGGCTTAACCCACTGAGCCACCCAGGTGCCCTATTTTCACGTTTTAAAACTGTTTCTCACTTCAGTGGTTTGGACTTTAGATTCTTGTAATGATTTTTTAATTTCCATTAGTTAATGTAAGTCTTCATGGAGAAAAGAGAAGTTCTGGAAAGTGTGCAGCTTGTCCTCCCTGGCGTCCACTGGGTGAGGTTTGAGCGTGCAGAAGGGTAAGCGTCTCTCCCATCATCTCTTGGGGGGGTAGTTTCCACTCCGGGTCTCCCTGGGTCCCGCGCTGAGTGCGTGAAAAGCCCCCCTTGGCCCTTGAGGCCCCCTGACCCGGCCCCATGCTTGGTGATGCAGGGCCTCCAAGGGGAGGGCTTCTGGCTGCAAGAAGGTCCAGGCTGACCATCTTCCTCCTGGAGAAGCAGTTCCAGGGGCAGCGGGCCTGCCCGGGTCGGTGAGGGTACTCCCCGCACTGAGAACGGGACCTTATTTGGAAAGAGTCTTTGCAATTTAATTAGTTAACTCGAGGCCCTGCTGGAGTCAGATGGGCCCTTCGTGCAATGCAAGAAGAGGGAAGGGACAGAAAGACACGGCTGGACGTCCCCCACCCAGACACAGAGGCAGAAGCGGAGCGTGTGGCCGGCAGCCGAGGAGCTCCTGGGGCTGCCAGGAGCTGGAGGGGATGGGGGCCTCCCCAGGAGCTTTGAAGGGAGTGCAACCCTGCCAGCACCTCGATTTCAGACTTCTGGCCTCCAGGGCTGTGAGAGAATGATTCCTCTTCTTTATTTACCCCCCCATACCCACTTTATGGCATTTTGTTATAAGCAGTATTAGCCCGACGAGTCTAGCACTGACTGAAGCCCATGCGGGCCTCTGTCGTTTTGTCTGAAAGCACTTCCGTCCAGAGCCAGAGACTGGCAGGCTGGAGAGGGCAGGGGATGGGAGTCAGGGAGACCACAGGGCTGGGGCCTGAGCAGCTGCGGAGGGCTGCGGGGGGAGCTGGGCCGGGGGCCGTGGGGAGGCCTGTTAGACATCCAGGTGGAGCTCCCCGGCAGATGGCCGGGCCTTCAAGCCGTGAGCTCCAAGTGACAGACCAGGGCTGAGATCAGCCACACAGCTTGTCCCCCGGAGCCTCTCAGCCAGACCCTGGTCCCGGGACAGTGGGATCGGCTCTTCTGCCTGAGACTTCCCCAGGCCCAGCCGCCCTGACCTGGAAAGAAAAGAGAAGGGGGACAGTTCAGAATAAATACATGCGTTTTTAAATGCATGGCCTCTTTTAACTTGTAAGTGGTAGTGGCGGTTATCCTGTTTAGGCCTGAATAGGAATTGAGTCTCATAAAAATCTAGTCTAACTAACTTTTTCCCACAAAACGATTTCCAGCAATGCATTGTGGACATGAAAGTGTCCTCTGATGAGTGAATCTTTTCTGCTAAATGCAGAAGCATAAGGGGAAGAAGGAACTGTCTCTGAGCCTTCCTTCTGAAAACCAGCTTTCTTTCCTTTTTTTTTTTTTTTAAGCTTCTGTCTTATGTGTAAAACTTAAGAAACTTCTAGAAGAAACCACTTGGTCCTCTTTGCCCTTAATTGGAGCACAGGATATGGGCTTCCTTTGGTGCCCGATGCTGTGACTAGCAGGAGTGGGCCTCCTTTCCTTCATGGAATAGTCTGGAAGAGTCTGCCAGGCTGGGCCGGCCTCTGTCTGCATCAGGGGACCTGGTGTCTGGAATCAGACACTTGGGTTTGAATCCTGGCTCAGTCACTGCCTGATGGGGCACTTTAGGGCAAGTGACAGACTCTCGGAGCCTTGCTTTTCTTGTCTGTGGTCGGGAATGGTAATGCCTCTTTGTTGGCTGTTATGAGGATTAAATCAAATCAGGTTGTGTCTGCGAAGCCTCTGGCTTAGTAGTTGCTGGCCGTGAGGGTATGGGTGGCAAAGACGTCCTGACTTGGAGTGCAAGGCAGATGGCCTGTCTCCTAGCCGGTCACGGGTGGGGGGGGTTGGATGGACTCCTCTCCTCTTGGCGCCTGCCAGCAGAGTTGAACACTTCTCATGCTGGGGAGCTTATTCCCGGCTGCGGGAGTCTGGTCTGCCGTCGATCCTGTTGTCTCTGTACCCTCTTTCCCGACCTCTGCCTTGTGGGCTCTGCCTCAGGCCGCTGTGGGGTGGGGGCTCGGGATGACCCTGGTCTTGCATGCCTCCCACTCTTTGTGTGCTGTCAGGAAAGAGGACCCATCCTCACTCTCCCTGCAGAACCTGTGTTCCAACAGTTCTTCTGCTTTTGTGTGCCCACAAGACTTCCAGAATTGTGTGCGGTGGAGAGAGAACGTCGTGTGGTTCACAGAGGCCATCCCACCACGTAACGGCCCAGCCCCAGTGTGTCCGTGTGCACTGGGCCTTTCTTGCATGTGAGCACACGTGCAGGGATGTGTGTGTGTGTGTGTGTGTGCGTGCGCACACACACACACACACAGCTTTTCCTCACATTCACTGACTGGGCAGGAGACAGACATGCTTCCTCTCTCCAGGCTAAGACTCTGGGAAGGGGGCTCTGGAGGCCCAGCTGGGGGAGCAGGAAGCCAGGGTGGCTAGGAGGGGCCCATCCTGCATGCACAAATCTGAGAGAGCTGAATGGCTTGCTCCCTGCTCTGCCACCACCTCTGTGCCCTGGGGTCATGTCCATCTTCAGCATCGAGGGACCGGCCCTGTGCCCCACGGAGGGGCGTGGACCAGGTGGGGCCCTAGAGCCCAGCTCCAGAGCCCAGCAGTCTGCATGAAGACCCCCGGTCCGCCACTGAGTAACTTGCAGTCTTGGGTTCTCTGACCTCGCTGTGCCTCTATTTCTATATAACCCATCTGTAAAATGGGACCACAGGAGCCGTCACCTCCTCTGATGCTGGTTTTCACCATCCTCATGCCTGCATCCGTGCCCATCTGTCCCTCAGAGTTCCCGAGGAGACAGTCCCGCCCCAGGCTCATCACCCACCTGCCTCAGAGACCAAGCAGAGGGGAAGGCAGGTTGACCGATGACTAGCTGACCCATACCCAGAGGTGTGGGCCCCTGCTCCCCCTGCCCTGCCACCCCTCCAGCCTGAGTCCCCCCACTGTCTCCCCGTGGGCTGTTCTCTCACACCGTGTGTTCCAGGGGCTTTCCTCCCTCATCTCGGGGCGGGGAGGGCCAGCTGATGGGATACAGTCCTGAGAAGGAGATCCAGAACCACAGGAGCCAAAGTGGGTAGAGGGGGCCGGGGCCCTGGCCCGGAGGAGCTGCCTTTGCCAGGGGACAGAAGAGCTGTAGTCTCCTGATGCCCGTGGTTCCCGCTGGGCTGGCCTGGCCTCCACTGGAAGAAAGGCCACGGGTGGGAAGGCCAGTTGCGACAGGCATGGGAGGGGCCCAGTGAAGACCCTGGCAGGCCTCCTCAGGGAGCAGTGTGGCTTGGCCCAGACTTGGGGGGGGACGGGAGGGGGGCTCCCAACTCTGGCTCCTGCTGAGCCCCTGTGCTGGGCCAAAGGATGCTGCGCCCCTGGCTGCCTGCTCTGAGGTCTTGTAGGTTATAGGACCTGCAAGCAGGTCCAGCATCCTGAGGCCCAGGACCCTTCCCATCCCCTCCACCACTGGCAGGCACTTCCTGTCCTCTCCCCCTGCTCTGCTGGGCTGTCCTCTGGAGCCTTTCCTTGCAGTCCCCCTTGTCACCCCATTTTCCAGGCTGCTGGGTTGGGGTTCCTGGCACTCTGTCACCCTGTCAGAAGAGGGGACCCTGCCCTCCTGCTCTCTGTGCCCCTCTGGCCCTGTGGCCTCCTCACTCCCCACCCTGGAGAGCAGGTTAATAGTATTCATCAGCCCCCTGCAGAGATAAGGAGAGAAAACCATCTCTTCCTGGGGGGCAGAGCGTCATATTAACAGGCTGATGAGCGTCCTGATCTCCTTGAGGGAAGAAAGGGGCCTGGGGCGTGGCGGGGGCGGGGGGCGGCTGGTGCTCCAGTGGCCAAACTGGGCACAGTTCTTAATCCCGGAGACACAGCTTTGCAGGCTGGGGCCCTGCCGTCCCCGCTCACCGCCAAGGCAGCCATTTCTAAATCAGGCCCAGACCTAGTGGACGCGTGGCCACCATCCTTTGGAAAATGCCAGAGATCATGCAGACCACCCTCCTCCCCCCCTCCCTCCAAACCCCCAAATGTCCCTGAGCCTGCAAAGGACCAGCCCCAGCATTTTAACAGCCCGACCCTGAAGAATTAGGAGGACCCCCTTGCTGATTTATATGCTATACACTTGGGGTTTAATTGGAGCATAATTGTAATCCATATGCCTGTTAAGGTAATTACACTTATAAACCTAATATGATCCATAGATCAATGAGTTCCGAGCTAATTAAGGCAACTGTAATTAACATTTACAAAAAACCTTGCAATTACTGGGATATCCTTTAAGCTGGCCTTCTGAGCTGATAATGAGGCTGGCTCGGCGCTCTGTGGCCTCCGAGAGCTCTTGGCTTCTGCCTCTCAGGCCTCCTAAGTGAGTGCTCGTGCCCTGCCTCACAGGGGTGGGGTCCTTGCCCACTGTTACCACCCCGGGGCTCTGCAGGAGGCACCTGGCTGATGACAGCAGCCCCAAGGGAGGCAGAGCCTCTGACTCGGCTGTCCCCAGGGCTCAGCTTGGGCTCTGGCTCCTAGACTCAGCCTGGCAGAGCAGCTCTTGGAGAAAGAGAATGAGACATTCATGTGTGGAACTAAAAACCAGCCTCCAAAGTTGCTGGTGGGCTGGGGTGGAGGGGTCCTACCTTCAGTCTTTCCTCCTGCCCCACCCCCTGCACCTGCAGCCAGGCTACCCTGGGCCCTTCTCACTGCCCTGGGGGTAGAGGTGCGGTGGGACTGCCCTGCTCTTTTCCCGAGAGTGGGGAGTTGGGCCTGGTGGGTGTGGGGGACTGCATGCAATGATCAGGGGAACCCAGCCAGTGTCCAGAGGCCATGTCCAAGGCTGAAGCTGAAGGGAGGCAGCCAGGAAATCTAGATACCCTTCAGTGCCTGTGGCTTTTGCATGGTCTCTACATCCGTATGTCCAGAAAAAGGAACCCTGGCTAATACTGAATGTTCCAGATCACACCCCCTTCTCTCGCCATCCCTCCACAACCTCAGGAAAAGTTCAACAGCTCTGCATGCTAGGGCCAGGATTCCTCCTGTTCCTGGATGTTGCCTAGTTCCTGGATATCAGCTTTGTGAGCTGCACAGAGGCCCGTCTGCCAGAACCCCCCCGCCCCCACCACCAAAATCCGGAGTGGGAGATAAGCCGCAGCTTCAGCAAGCAGTTACCCCGGGATTGGGGCGGGGGGGATTACCGCAGGCTAATCTGTCTGGAATCTGTCCTTTTCCTGCCCAGGGAAGCAGCAGCACTGTGAGAGGGACAGGGACCTCCTTTTGTCCTTGCAGCACTGCCCTCTGGGTACCGGGTGCTCCTTTAGCCAGCACCGTCTGGTTCCTTCGGGAGGGGTTCCAGTGCAGCCTGGAGCCCTCAGGCTGGTGTTAGGAGGGAGGGTGGCAGGGCTGTTACTAGCCTGAGCTGCCTGGGCTTGGCTCCTGCCGCTGCCGCTTCAGCTGGTCTGACTTGGGCAGGTGGAAGTTCTTTAACCACTTCAAGGCCAGTTTATGTAACGGGGCTACGATGGCTAAAATAATGTACATGAAGTACTTGACATAGAGGCCGATATACAGCAGGCGCTCGGCTAATGCTGCTCTTGCTGTTGTCATCACTGTTGCTGACGGGAGCTCTGGAGGACACGGGGACAGATGGGTGCAGGGCCGGAGGGAGGCAGGGGTGTGTGGGGGAGGGGCCAAGTGAGACAGGCTCAGCTGGGGGCAGGAGCAGGGTGGGGGGTGGGATCTCCACTATCCCCACCGTGCTGACTCCCTGATTCTGGTCTGGTATACGTGCCGGTCCCAGGGCTGGGTCTTCTCCCTTCTTTATTTCTGCACACCTTTCTGTCTCTGGACCCCAGAGACTTTGCAACTCTGGCCGAAATTGCCAGACAGGACTAGGTTCTCCAGTGAAGGAGCGCGGCTCGCAAGTACGTCTATCTCCGTGGGAACAGGTGGTTGGTCAGGGGTGGCACACACCTTAGGGAGATAGCGACAGATCATAGTAACAGGTGTCTTTTATTGAGGACCTACTGTGTGCGAGACTCAGGCTAAGCACTGTGCAGACTCATTCGCAAAATCCCAATGGCAGCTCGATGCAGCTGGCCTTCTAGTCACCTTCCACACACGAGGAAATGGGCTCAGAGAGGTCAAGTTATTGGTTTGAATTTGTCCAGCAAGGGAGTGGCTGGGCCAGGATTTGAGCTCTGGCATTCTCACCACCACTGTGCTCTCTCCCTCCCAAGAGGATCCCCTACCCGCTCACTCTCTCCTGGGCCAGCCAGTGGGGCGGAGAGAGGGGATGGTCCTGCAAATTCTTGGCCCGCATGGAAGAGAAGGGACTGATCAGGCTGGGCTGGGCTGCATTCCCCACCCTGTTCCCTCCGGCTCCGCTCACTCCCACAAGGTGAGCATCCCCTGGCTGGACTGGAGGGAGGAGCCTACAGAACCCTGAGGAGGGCGCCCTCTCCAGGAGGAATGAGAACTGCATCCCGGAGACCTTGCCCAGGGCCTGCTGCGAGGGGGGGGGAGGGTCAGCCGGCACCCCCTCCTTCTGGAGGGCCTACAAGGATGGGGAGACCGGTGGACATGTCACCTGACCTTCCCACAGCCTGGGTTGGGAGGTACAGGGCCATGGGGAGTGTGGATGGACCCCCTTTCTCTGCACGGGGCAGCTGGGGGGCTGGCCTCATTGCTCCCCTCATCTGGGACCACAGTCCTGCCCTGCCTGTCGTCCAGGGCCTGAATATACTGTCATTGCATATATTATCCTATTCTCTGGTTGCCTCAAGGCAGGAGCGTCTCTCTTTTGTGACCGTTGGCTTCTTCTCTCAAAACTTTCATATAATAATTCATGATTTTTCTTGTTGACGATAAAACTATGGGCGTCCCCGAGCCCCTGTTCTGGGTGCACACGGAATTGCTGGGTCAGAAGGTGGGCAGACTTCTCAGGCTTTTGGTGCTTCTGCAGAGTCCTTGTTCCCCACGTTTGTGGCACCCCATCCGCGGGGACCACGAGCTCTGTGCCTCGACATTCTCAACGACGGGGCGTACCAGTGAACGGTGTCGTCAGCCTCTCAGAAATGTCTCCTTTGGTGGAAAAAACGGTAGCGCCTCTGACTACTAATGAGACTAAAGGTTTTTGTCATCTTCTTTGGTCACTGACTCTCTTTCCTTCTCTAAATTGCATATTTATATCCTCTTCCATTTTTATTGCATGTTTTGAAAACCAAGGCTTTTCTTTTAATGAGAAATCTGTATTTTACCAAAGATGGAACGCAGGGCCTGTGGCTCGTTTATTCCCTAGAGAAGATGCTTGTGTTTTGTTCTCTAATCTAATAAGATACCAGATGTCGGCAGATTGCTTTGCAGCAGGTGAGGCTGGAGGCCGGCGTGCGTAAGGATCCTGGCCTCATCTGTGTCCTGGTCACAGCTCTCTTGACAGACCCCTCTCTCTGGTGGCCCAGGAGGAGCTGGACCCCCAGACCAGGGCTTCTTCCTTTTCCCATCCCCAGTGTCCAGGCCGAGGGGGTCCTGGCATGCGCTCCAGACCTGGTTTTGAGCTGCCGAAGGAAGGCAGGAGGCCCGCCAGCCGCAGCTGGCGGATCAGGGCCTGGTGCTCAGCAGAAGGCGGCTGCGTGAGCCATGGTGCTCATGGGGCCCGCGTGTGCTCCGCCTCAGAAGCCCACTGGCGTGCCTTCAGGATGCATGCGCCCCAGCCCCCTCTGTGTTGGGAAAGTGAGTCAGTGCGTAGCTCCTTGTGTTTGCTTTGTGCTCAGATCGCCAGGAATTAGAGAAGCGAGGATACGTAAATAAGTAATCTCGTAGAGTAAGTCACTGTCCATTTGGAAAGTCCATTTCCTAGAGGAGGACCTGGTCTCGGGGTGGGGCTTGAACCTCGTACGACTTCGCCGTTGCCCAGCCAGTGGGCTCACCACCACCCCACGTGGCCATCCACGGGACCTGGTGTCCTTCCTGTTCTGCAGTGAAGCTAGGCCAGGCTGGCCCCAGGGGGTGAGGGCCCAGGAGTGGACTCTGGAGGGGTCAGAGGGGCGGGGGTCCCACTAGTTGGTCTGGGGCATGTTGCCAGGACACGCGGGTCACAGGCTGCCTGGGGAACTTAGGGCGTGTGGAGGAGTGAGTGAGGGAATCACAGAGGCAAGCAAGGGGCCCCCCTCCTCTCGGTGTGCCCTGATCCTGAAGATGATCGCGTGGAGCCTGTTCCGCTCCTTCCCCTGTCCTTTCTGTCCTGCCCGCCTGGTGCTTCAAGGTCACAGAGAGGCCCCCTGATGACTCTGGGTGATGGTCCAGGAGGCATAAAGCTATGCATGGGGGAAGCAGCCGCACAGCCTTGCATTCTCCTGCACCTGCTGGAACACATGCACCAGGGGACGGGCCCAGCGGCTCCCTGGCAGTGCACTTGGTGGCCTTTGCAGGGGGCAGAAGTCATGATGACGCTTCTGGAACCCGAGCCCCATGTCAGGGAGGAGCTGGAAGGGCTTCGCATGTCCTACCTAGTGGACGTGCTGTCATGGCTAGCAACTCACCTTGTCCCTAGGGAGCTTCCATCAACCCACACTCCCGGCACACTCGCGCGCAGCTCGTGCTACACCCCGTCTGGGCAAGTACCTGGCCGGCTCAGCACAGCCCCTGATAGTAATCCCGCTTTCCATGTGAGGTACAGAGAGACGAGAGGCATACATCACATATCCAGGACCCACAGTGGGGGGCAGATGGGGCTCAGCCCCTTGGCCGTGTGACCCTGGAAGCCATGCCCTGAGCTGCTCTGTGTGTCTCCCTCTTGGTTGTGGGGAGTCCCAGCCTCTCCCGGGGGCAGGTGTGCTTGACTTGTGTTCAGTTCAGACACAGAACCTCCTGGAAAGGCTTGCAGGGAAAGATCAGGCAGAAAGCCTGAGCCCGTGTCCTGGCCAGCCCCGCCAGGCTGTCACGCCCCCCATTGCCCACCAGACATGTAACAGGACAGCTCGAGACCCACTCTTATTTTGGCACAGCTTTCTGTCCCCGTTTCCATGTTTTGTTTTTCCTTTATAGTCCCAGTGTTGAGCCTAGCAGAACACAGCTGTCTCACCAAACAAAAATAGATCCCATCCGAGGAGGGCTCTGCGGCCACAGACATTCTCATGCTCTCAGCAAAACCAGGTTCCCTTGCCAAGCGTTCTTTGAGAGGATGTTTGGAAAAAATGTCAAGGCATTCATTTTTCTCTCGGCCTTTTCGGTTGGAATTGCGGGGCCTTAACACTGGAAGTAAAAGGGGTTTCAAATAAAGATGCAGCCAGTGGCCAGGCCTGGGCCTGGTCTCCCAAACGGCCGTCCGTCCGTGGTTTCTCCACAGCTGTCACTGGGTGCGAGGGTCCCCACGTGGCCCCACCTCTGTGACAGGAAGTTAACAGATGTTTCCAGATGGCAGAGGGACAGAGAGCGAGGTTTCCGCCCCCTGCAACCGAAGCGAGAACGCCATCAGGGGACGTATGGGGGCAAGGCTTCCTGTGAGACGATGTCCTCCAGAGACAGGTTTCCACTCTTGGAAGGTGCGCTGAGTCTGTCCAGGATTCTGGAAGTGCTGAGTCTTCCGTGCGCTTGGGCTCTCTGCCCGCACCGTCTGCTGGAGGAATCTGGGTGTGTCTGAGAGCACCTGCCCTTGAGGCAGATCAGCAGGCTCTTAGCCGCGTTCGCTTTCCTGCACTTGGCCCGGCTGTGGGTCCCCCACTTCCAGCCAGGGGACCATCTGGCTTCCTCAGGGCCCAGAACCTTCTAGGGAGGCCCCAACCCGCGTGGTGTGCTGACATGGAGGTCACCCACCAAGGCCACAGAGTGGGTATGGTGGGGGGGCCGAGGGTGTAGCAGCCGGGGAAGGTGCCCGTGCGGGCCCTCGCCTGCCCGGGCTGCGGCCACCTTGCCATGGAGCTGCCTCACCTGGACAGTGAGCAGTTCCTTTGTCTTCGTCGCAGGGGGCTTCCTCGGGCGAGTCTGGGGGAGGCTGTGGTACAGGGCAGGGGGCCGATTCTTGGAAGTGCTGGATTTTACTGCCTTTGGGTGCTTTGCTGGCGCTGCCTACTCCGGAGCCCGAGAGCTCCTGCGCGGGGTGCGCACCCCTGACGCCGGAGCCCCCGGAGTAGCTTCCCTGGGGTCCATCCTCGGTGGCATCTGCGGAGTGACTCCCTGCAGCCTGGGGGCCGGGGCACGGCGGCAGCTCCAGGCTCCCGGGGAGAGTCGTAGCTGCACTTCGCGGCCCTGGGTCTGGGCTGTAGCGCGTGCAGCGCCGTCACGGTCCTGCCTCGACTGCAGCTCCCAGCGCTGAGGGAGCTCAGGCCCAGAGGAGACAAGCAGCCTGCGATCGCTTCAGGCAGCCCTGGTTTGCTCTTTCTGCGGGGGAGAAAGTTGGTTCTGGTTTCAGGTTTTGATTTTTAATTTTATAAATGTGATTTGTTCACACGGAAGATTTGGATTGTGAGCAATCCTGAAGCGGCCAGAAGAAGCCCTGCTGTGCTCCCCCAGTAACTTCGTTTCAGCATTTTGGAGCGTTTTCTCCCAGCCCCCCGCCCCCGCTTTAGTATTTTTCAGACAATTGAGATTCTGTTTTATGTACAGAATGTACTTGTCATTTTTGAAATAGACTCATCTGCGTTTTCGATATGGGCTACGGGGGAAAGACCAGATTGCCGATGCTTAGCTGTGGGAGGAGGAAATCTAAAAATATCTCTTTCGTTGGCCTGGCACAAGGAACCCCATGGCTCCGCATTTTTCTCCCAGGAGAATAAAGGCAGAATCAGCCGAGACGAAGGGCGGACCTTCACGCAGGTGTTTGGTGCCGATGCTCACAGAGCACAGGTCTCGAGCTCCCTGTCGGGCCCGGAGATGAGGGAGGGGCCATGACGGGAAGGAGCACTGGATGGAGCACGGCCTGGCCTGGCTGTGGAGGGGGCTGGAGCCCAGTGCCTTCCTCAGGAACCTCAGGAGCTCTCTAGCTTCTTCTGCAGAGCGAACACTGTGTGGGGAGCTGGAGGGGTCTTCTGTCGGACACCGGCTACTTCTTCACCCAAGACCCTCTCTGGTTGCAAGAGGGAAACTCTCAACCATGAAGAGCGTTTGCAGAGACTTTTGCTTTCAGTAAGACGGAGCAGAAGGACCCTTCCCGATTTCTCCAGCTGAGTACCACTAAACACCCTGGATACTGGGTATAAAACGAACAGAAGACTCTGGAAGGTGGAGAGAAGAAGGCACACAGGCTGGTGACCTTGGGACTGAGAAAGTCCCTGGGTTGTCTTTTTGTGTCATAGATCCTAGACTTGAAGCCGAAGAGGCCAGCCAGTGGAAGCATCGGGGGGCACAGACAGAAAAGCCCCAGAAAGCCTACTCTCTCTAGCCTACGGACTAGGAAACAGGCAGCCTAGCAAGACACCAGACTCGTAGACAGTAACCCTCTATGCCAGCCAGATCCGACTGCAAACTGTGGTCCATCTCCGTCCATGTCAGCCGGGGCTGAATGGGGGGCCAGAACGTCCGCCCTCAGGAGGCTGTGCATCAAAGAGGCCAAGGAGAGAGCTAGGAACCAGGGGGTAATGGGAGCCCCTCAGCTGGGCTGCCAGTGCAGACCATCCAGAGGTCCCCCACCCAGTGATAATAAGGCCACCTTGCCCCCTCCTCCTTCCCATACAGGGAGCAATTATGAGGCATTTCTGCTCCTTCCAGACAGGATGTAAGTCCCACCCTTGACTGGCAATAAGAAGAGCCCCACCCCCACTCAGTGTCAGCAGAGGACCAATGGGGAACCTGGACTTCTGTCCTACCTGCGAATAAGGCAGCAGCTCTAACCCCCTTCATCTGCCAGAGATGTGCCCCCAAAAAGCCAACTAAAAGGGAGGGTTTAAATAAGATCCAGAGCCTGGAACCACAGTACCCCAAATGTCCGGGTTTCAGTGCAAAATCATTATCATGCCAAGAGCCAAGAAAATCTCAACTTGAATGAGAAAAGACAACCAGTAGACTCCAGCACTGAGATGACACAGATGTAAGGACAGAGATTTTAAAGCCACTATTACAAGAATGCTGGAAACAAATGATAACGTGGAAAGTCTCAGCAAAGAAACAGAAGATCCAAAGAAGAACCAAATGGCCATCGTACAACTGAAAAATATGATAGCCAAAATAAAAAACTCGCAATTGAGGGGACTGAGGAAACAGTCTGTGAACGTGAAGATAGAAACAGAGGTTATGCGGAGGAGGAAAAAACGGGCTGAAGAAAATGAACAGACATTTCACCAGAGATGATACACGGATACCAAAAAAGCACATAAAAAGATGTTCAGCATCGTTAGTCATTAGGGGGATGCAAATTAAAACCACACACAATGAGGTATCACTACATGCTTATCGGAAGGGCTCAAAAAAAAAAAAAAAAATCAGCCCCAAAACACAGGCTGATGAGGACGCTGAGAATTTTGACGACTCTGGGGTCGCTGGTGGGGATGAGAAACGGTATAGCCGCTCGGAAAGGAGTTCAGTGGTTTCTTAAAAATCTAAACCTCAGCTATCGTAGGACCCAGCAGTAGCCTCTCGAGCATTGCTCACAGAAAAGTGGAAACTCATAATTGACACGAAAGCCTGCACGTGAATGTTCATGCCAGTTTTTCTCCAAGCCTGAAACCGGAAGCGACTCAGATGTTCTTCGGTGGGTAAAGAGTTTCACTGTTGGTCCTTCCCCGGAAGCTTGCTTGGCAGAGAAGAGAAGCAGTTGATGCACTAGATAAAATCGCCAGTGAAAAACGCCTGTCCCCAAAGGTTATGTACTGTCTGACGCCGAGTGGGTAACGTTTTCAAAATGACAAAGTCAGTTTGAAAATGATACAATTACAGCGATGGAAACAGACTCGTGGTTGGCAGGGATTGGGGAGCGGGTATGGGGGGGGGACGAGGGTACAAAGAGCACAGGAGGGATCCTAGTACTAAGGATTGAAACCTCTTCTCTTTTGAATACAAGGATGTCAGGATTTGGGGTTTGATGGTTCTCCTGTTGTTTTGCGACATTGAGGGAAACTGGGTAAATCTGGGCTTTGGTAGATTCCTCACAGCTGCCTGTGAATCTACGATGACTTTAAAATACACAGTTTACTGAAAAAGCAGTGGAACAAGGAGGGGGATCCCTTTTTGTGTGGCAACCCAGAAAAATGCCTGCGATATCATCGGAAGTGCCAGGGGCTGATGACAGACTGTTCAAGAGTGAGGCTAATTCTGGAATGAGCTTGTGGGGAAGGACTCTGGGAGACACCCTGCCCAGACACTCGAGTGACTGAGTTGCAGGACTGGATCAACCTGTCGTTCGTCTGTCTGGTTCCTCAGTGGGAGACAGATGGGGGGGCAGCTGCAGTGTGATTTGGGGGGGAGGGGGCGGACAGCGTACCGTGCTGTGGAATTATGGGTAATATTTTTTCTCTGTCTCTAAGTTCTAAACATGTGTTGTGGTTAGAGGGTTTTTTTTTAAAGATTTTATTAATTTATTTATCTGACAGGAGAGAGGGAACACAAGCAGGGGGAGTGGGGAGAGGGAGAAGCAGACTCCCCATGGGGCAGGGAGCCGGGCTGGATCCCAGGACCCTGAGATCGTGACCTGAGCCGAAGGCAGGTCATGCCTTCGGATGGAGCCACCCAGGCGCTCCTGTTTTTTATTTTATTTTATTTTATTTTTACGGTGGAAGAAGTTACGTATTAGAAATGGAAGCCACATGAGCAAAGTTAAGCTCTTCCGCTAGCCATTCCCAGGGAGCTCACAGGGTGCGCTGAGCCATCAGTCATCTGACAACAGCTCTGGGTTGTAGGGAGCAGAGGGGGACATTTGCTCTGAATACTTTGCTGCTGGGGCTTTGCCCTGGGTTTCTCGGACACAGGGGCATCCCAGGCCCAGATGGCGGGTAGCGGCCTCACCTGCGCCCCACACACCTGTTCCAGCCTGTTTTCCCGGCCGGCAATAAGCCAGGAGGCGGGAGCGAGGCAGGATTGTTACAGGAGCCTGCGTCTCCATTCAGCAGGGGATGGCCTCACCCCTGTGTCTCCCATGTAAGGCTCTGTGATACCGTCATTTATAGTGAGAAATATAAATTTGGTCTTCATCGTTGTTTCTGGCACCATGCTCCTAAAACCTTTGGAGTCCCCTAAGTGGTAAGAGGGTAAAGGTGTCCCATTCATAACAAACCCGGTGAACCAGCCATGTTGGTTCTTTGTGCCCCACCCACCAGCCTCCTGGGGGAGAGAAGAAGGAGATCGACTATCATGGCCAAGGCCAAGGATTCCAGTAGGCATGCCTACATAGTGAAAACTCCTTAGAAACCCGGAAGGATGGGCTTCCAGGAGCTTCCAAGTCAGTGCAGCCGTGGAGGGGCCGGGAGAGGGACGGGCTTGGAGAGGGCGGGATCACCCTTCACCCCCTGCCCTGGACCTTGCCCTGTATCCTTTATAACACTCTTTATAATGAAGTGGTAAGCATAAGGAGATGTTTCTCCGAGCTCTGCTGAAGCCGAGGAGAGGAAACCGAGTTGTAGCCGGTAGATGGGAAGCACAGTGACAGCCTGGGCTGTGATTGGTGTTGGAAGGGGGGAGGGGCCGTCTCTTGAGACAGAGCCCTTGACCTGCAGGATCTGAGGCTGTCTTCAGGGTTGGGTTGCATGGGGGGACCACCCGCTGGTGTGGGAGAAGCACCCGGTGGTGTGGGAAGCTCCACACATCCTAACACGCTCTGGCCTGATGTTGCCGAGGGCACACCGGGCCTCAGTGACGCCCACATGAGATTCTTAGAGGCCTTCACTGGGTGAACCCCCCTTCCCACAGTAGCCACGGCCAGCTGAGGAGCACGTGTGAGGAGGGCATTTTTCCTTCCTTGGCAATCTTGTTTGATCGAGAAGGACGGTTTTGTTGGCTCGCTGGTTTTTTACCCCTTGCAGGAGACAGGACTGGCCTCCCGCGCGTCCTTTCCTGGAAATTGACGAAGAACACCGGTGCCTGCCGGCTCGCTGTGCGGGCCACCGTCCCCAGGATCTCGCTGGCCTCTCTCTGCTCACGTGTGTTTATACGTAGGGTGGCGGTTTGGTTTGTGGGGAGCAGGACCCGGCGAGCTGCGTTTCTGGATTTTGCACCTATTTTTAGGAAGGGCAGTATTTTTAAATTGGTAGCCTCCAGCCCAGAGCCTCCATGGAACCCTGTGTCCTTCGGTGCGGTCACCAGGAGAGGACCCCGTGCTCAGAAGCCTGCCGAGGTGAGACTGCTTCCTGGGGTGGCCACTGCCGCCCAAGAATTGCAGGCTGGTTTTCCGGGATCGGTTCTTGGCCCATCTGGTTCCATCAGGTGGGGGTAGGAGCACAGCTGCCGTCATCCCGGCATGCAGCAGGAGGCCTGGGCGGCATTTGGCCTTTGTCAGCCTACTTCCCGCTCCAGCTGCTCCGCCCTGAGCCGGGCTGGACGATCACGGCGGCCTTTTTGTGCTTGTGCATGAAGGAGAAAACCGGCCTTGATGCCTTCAAAAAGGCAACAAAACAAAGGCGCCGAAGCCGAGAGTCCGGGCCCCGGCCGTCCTCAGGGGTGTCCAGGGAGGTGGGCTCCCCACGGGCAGCCTCGTCCCTGGAGGGCCTGCAGAGCTGGGCACAACTGCTGTGCCGTGGTTGTTGGGGGTTGTCATGCCACGCTCGGCAGAGAGGCCCCGGGACAGGTGCTGGAGCCCAGTGTTTCCCCAGCCCGGCCGGGCCAGTGGGCGGCACCTTCTCCAGTTACTTCCCGGAGCCGGGAGGTGGGGATCGTGGAGGCTGGACGAGGCATCGCATCCCTTCCCCAGGCTCAGGCACCCTCATGGCACCAGGAGGCTACTTGGCATCTCTGGGTCCCCAGGGAGACCCACTCTCAGAAGGGGTTGTCCTGGCCCCCCGGGGGCATCCTGCATACTTCACCCCTGGAGGCATGAAGCTGGGAGGCCATGGGTGCTGACCACCTCTGCAGGGTTTCTGCTCGCTTTCCTCTGGGTTTCCCAATGTTGACACGAGGCCTTCTGCCTCAGGGGACATGTGTAACCGGAATTTAGGTCCACGGAACGAGCTGGGGCCAGCTCACACACACTGTTCCACAGTGTCGCGTTCGCAGCTTGAAATTGGCCTTGGCTCAAGTATTGACACCCTGGCGGTTGGCAGATGTGCACACCCCAGGGTTTGCTCCCAGCCCCTCAGGGAACCGGTTTACTGGCGCGCCTCTAGCTTTTGGGGTTTTTTGTGCAGATTGAGTGAAATCCCAACAGAAATTTGGCCAGGTCTCTGTGAGGCTGTTAGGCTGAGAGGCGGGTGGGTAGCCAAGCCGTTTCTCTAGACAACAGAGGCTAAGGGTCTGAGGGTGGACAGCTGTGCCTGGAGACTTCATCCCGGCTGCGGAACGTTTCCATTGGATTTCCCCAGGGGGCCCCACTTTGTCCAGAAGCAGCGTGCTACCTCCCCAGGTCCAATACCCCGTTTCTGCGGGCGCCAGCTCTCCAGGCCACACACCCTTATCCGGCCTGCAGAGCTCCCTGTCTCCTGTGTGTGTGTGGGGGGTGTCCCACAATGAGGAGTGCAGGGGAGGGGAGAAGGGGGAGTTCCCTGGGACTCCAGAACCTCAGGGCTACGGCTTCTGCCCTGGTCTCAGAGTCCCCGAGGGTGTGCTTCGTCCCGGCCTCTGCGGGGGCTGGCTGTGTCTGGCTCTGTCCCCACAGCGGACTGCAGGCTTCCTGTGGGCCAGGTCCTGCCTTGCTCCGTGCCGTGCTGTTTCTGCCATGTCTCTGGGATGCTGATGCAGGCCCGTGGGGCTGTCAGGGATAGCGTACTGGAACATTCCTATGTGCGGGGTGGCGCATGTGAGATGTGTTTCTCCTGGGTGTGCTCCTGGCAGTGGGAGTCCGGCGGCCGACCTTGTTCTTCATCGTAGGCCCATGGTGGTGGGGGGCAGGGCAACAGTCTCATTTAAACTTTACACAGTCGTCCTGCTGGTAGTGACCTTTCACCTTGGGAAACTGAGGCACAGGAAAATGAAGCGACAGCGGGTAGCCGGGGACGGTGGGTTGGCACCCGCTGATCTGTAATGAGCCGTGCGGGTAACCACCACACTTCACTCCAGTGCCAGCACCCCCCAGCCGCCAGGCTGGGGGCTTAGTGAGTCCCCTCTGCTTCCTGGCGGGCCAACACAGGACCCGCTGGTGAGGGGGGCTTCAGGCCTGTTTCGGGGTTCTGAGTCCCCCTGCACACACACAGCCTGGATGAGGCGTCTTCTTCCAGCTCTGGTCAGCACCCCTATGACGAACAGTGTGTCTGTCCTGCCTTCTGTCTCCCGCCATAGGGAGCTGCTCTTGGTTTCGTCTGGATGTGAGACTGTGGGGCCGGGAGCTGGGAGGCCTGAGCTCCTGCAGAGATTTTCTCTCGACAGCTTTGGGTCAGGCGTTTGGGGATGTGCAGATGTAGGTGTGAGGCCTCTCGGCCCCTTCAGTGCCGTCACCAGCCATGCCATACCGTGGCCCCAGCGGGACGGCCATCAAGCTGCTTCTCTGCAGCTGTCCGGGTCGGGCCAGGGCTGAGCTTGGTCGTGCTCCGTCTGAAGTCAGGGCTGAAAGAGCCAACAGGAGTGTGGAGGGCACGGCAGCCCGAGAACAGTTTGTCACATGTGACTCATTCGCTGAGAAGTGTTTGCCGGGTGGCTCAATGCGCCTGGCAGCCCAGCGGGGGGTATCGCGGCCTTCAGGGAGCCCAGCGTCTAGAAGGGAGACAGGGGCCTCCCTCCAACCATCTCAGATGTGATGAAAGACCCAGGGCGTATGGTGTTGTTGGGTAATGACTGTTAACAGTAGATTTTATCTGTTATTTCTTTTAAATGTTCATAACGAATAGTAAAGTGCATGATTCTGAAATGTACAGCTTGATGAATTTGTACATACGTGTACCCCCATGAGCCACCACCCAGATCCATCTGTGTAATGTTCCAGAAGGTTCTCTCATGCCCCTTCTTGGTCAGCACTCCCCTCTCCTCCCCAGGTAACTGTTGTTCGGATTTCCCGCCAGTAGGTGCCCCCGACTTCTACTGAGTGCAGGGCACGAGGCGGGGTTTGGCCCATGAGAGCATGACCTGAGTCCCAAACCGAGAATTGGTCGCTTAACCAACTCAGCCTCCCAGGTCTCCCTGTGATTTATTTCTAACAGGCAAATCTGGCCAGTTCCCCCCGGCTTAAATCTCTTTAGGGCCTCCTAGGAGTACCGTGCACATGATGTCTGTTCCAGGCCCAGCTCCCCCCTGAGCTGATCCGCACTTGCCCTTCAAAGGTCAGCTTAGCAGTCACTTCCTCCAGGAGGCACCCTCTGCCCTCGCAGTTCTGCTCCAGACTGGAGGAAAAGTGTCCCTCTGTCTCCATGGCTCCCCACAGGAGCCCCTCATAGTCCTTCTGGCCATCACCACTGTCCGCGGACTGGCCCTCTGCCCCCCGTGTGGATGGCCCACTCCCTGGCCCTGGCACACAGCCCTTGCACTAGTTTCCACCAGAGGCCCCTCCCCGCAGCTAACAGTCATGAGGCACCTACTGTGAGTCGGGCAGCAAGCTGGCCCCGGGCCCGTGGGGATGATGGGGACAGTCCAGCTGGGATCGGTCCCAAGTCAGAGCTTTCACCCTATGAGCCACCAGGTTTAAAAATGTTTTAATTGAAATATAATTTAATTGAAATATAATTTTAATTGAAATATAATATAATTGAAATGAATAATATATATATAAAAATATATAATTATATACTGTGGAATTCCCTTTAAAGTGTGCAGTTCAGTGGGGTTTAAGTTTTTAGAATATTCACAAAGTTGTGCCACTATCACCACTGTCTAATTCCAGAATGTTTCCATTACCCTACAAGGAAACCCCATACCCATTGGCAGTTTCTGCCCTGCCCCCCAGTGCCTGGCCCTGATGCCCTCCAGTCTCCGTCAGTCTCTGCGGATTTGTCTGGTGCAGACGTTTCGTCTCAGTGAAGTCGTGCAGCCTTTGTTGGGACTGGCTGTTCTCACTTAGCGCCTCGTGTTCGGGTTCATCTGTGTTGTAGCGTGCGTCAGTGCCTCCCTCCTCGTTGGCGGAGTGACGTTCCCTCCTGTGTCAAGACCACTCTGACTTAGCCGTCCGTCCGCTGACGGACGCTTGCTTCGTTTGCGGATCTAGTGCGAATGCTGCTGTGAACATTCGTGTACACATTTTTGGTGGATGTGTATTTTTGATCGTCTTGGTATGTGACGAGTTGTGGAATTTCTGGGTCGTAGGGTGACTTCATGTTAAACTTTTTAAGGAGTGAGCAGCCGTGTGTGAAGGTTGGGTAGAAATGTGTAAGAAATGGAGCGTCTGTGCGGCTCAGTTGGTTAAGTAGCCAACTCCTGATCTCAGTTCCGGTCTTGATCTCACGGTCATGAGTTCGAGCCCCGCATTGGGTTCAATGCTCGGTGTGGTACTTAGGTAAAATATGTATATTTGTAGGGATGCTGGGGTGGCTTAGTCGGTTGAGTGTCTGACTCTTGGTTTTGGCGCGGGTTATGATCTCCGGGTCGTGGGATCGAGCCCTTCATTGGGCTCCTCGCTCAGTATGGAGTCTCCTTCAGATGCTTTCCCTCTCTCCCCCCTCCTCGGCCCCTCCCCGCTCATGCATGCTCTCTCTTTTTCTCTCAAATAATGATAAATAAAATCTTTAAAAAAATGTGTAAGGAAAAGACTAAATTTATTTCCATTCAAGACACTTGCCAAATAACATGCCAAGATGTTGACCTTGTCACTGGTGATGGAGGCCAGCTCCTCCGTGAGCTCAAAGAACTCTTAAGTAGAAGTGGTTTTACGGTGTTTTTACATTGAGCCGTTGGCTCCTTTAACCTGCGCTCACAGAGCGGCCACTTGGTGCCCACACCCGCCACGCTGGGCACGTGAGTGGCCTCAGTCCTGCTCGAGGACCACACAGAGGAGGACGGGAGATCGAGATGCTAAGGAAGCGGGTCGTATTGTGGGTGGGGAGACGAGGGGGGCTCCTGACAATGAACGGGGTGTGGGCGCTGCAGAAACACCTGGGGTCGCATGAGATTTGAACAATGCCTTGGAGGAGATGGCGGGGGCTGTGCAGATTACTGGGAAGGACCGGCCCGAAGCGAGGCGGCTGGGGCATCAAAGAGGAATGGAAGCCTCAGCAGCCGGCGGGAGAAGGGTCAGTTTTATTCACAGAGGGGGCCCGTGTTGGGGTTTTGTGCAGAGTTCAGCTGTGGTCTGACTCCAGGATTTAAAGGGGTCCCTCTGCCGCTTCCTTGGCTCAGGTGACGGGGAGAGGGCAAAGCAGGGAGACCAAGTGGGCGGCCTCTGGGCTCATCCCATGGCGAGCTGGTGGGCGCTGGCACAAAGCAGCAAAGGGTGGGAAGAAATACTGTTCTGGTAACGCAGAAATGCGGCTGCGAAGTAAAGTCACCTCATCGTCATACTCCAAGAGACAATCCTCTTTCTTCCAGTTTGACGTCCATCCTCCTGGGCTTTTTTTTTTTTTTTTTTTTTAGATTTTATTTATTTATTTAACAGATTTGAGAGAGAGACAGCGAGAGAGAGAGGGAACACAAGCAGGGGGAGTGGGAGAGGGAGAAGCAGCCTCCCCGCAGAGCAGGGAGCCCGACGCAGGGCTCGATCCCAGGACCCTGGGATCATGACCAGAGCTGAAGGCAGAGGCTTAACCGACTGAGCCACCCAGGCGCCCCTGGGCTCTTTTACGTGTAGAGAAGCACATACTTTTTTACTTGAATGGAATCATACCCTCAATATAAAGTTCAGTAGACCTGCTTCCCGCCACCCCCCGTGTGCCCTGGTGTCCGTGTCGACTATAAGGGGCCACCTCCCTGTCCTGCAGCTGCATACACGTGGGACAGTCTCAGTCATCTCCTTAATGACTCCCAGGCTGGTAGACGTTGCTGTTTCGCACTTCCCCCTATTTTAGACAGTGTTGCAGTGAAAATTCCGAAGCAAACATATGTGTGTGTATTTTTAAAAAGAAACTTTTTATTTTGGAATAATTTCATAGCTACAGAAAAGTTACCAAGACGGCAGAGAGTTCCCATCTGCCCTTCCCCCAGTTCCTTCTCTGGTTCACACCTTACGTTTCTGGGGTCCACTCATCCCCCCTCGGAACCAACACTGGTGCACATACTGGCTTATCGTATCTAAACCTTATGTGCATTTTACCACAAACATATTTTTGGTATACTCATTTGCTTCTTTATTTTTAATTTTTTTTTCCAAAGATGTATTTATTTATTTCAGAGGGCGAGCGTGCACGAGTGGGGAGGGGCAGAGGGAGAGGGAGAGAGACTCGTAAGCAGACCCCACGCTGAGTGTGGGGCCCGATGCGGCGCCACAAGTCAGACAAGCACGTAACTGACTGCGCCACCCGGGCACCCCGATTCTTTAAGATAAACACCCCAAAGTGGAATTGTTGGGTTAGAGAGAACATTTATTTATTTACTTTAGATTTTATTTATTTGAGAGAGAGCGCGCTAGAGAGAGAGCACAGGCAGGGGAAAGGGGAGAGGGAGCCTAGTACAGGACTGGATCCCAGGACGCCAGGGTCATGACCTGAGCCGCCTAACCGACGGAGCCAGCCAGGCGCCAGGGCCGGGGGAGCACCCAGCGGCCCAGGGTGAGAAGGTCCCCGCTGTCAGGCTTGCACCAGTTAGTCACAGAGACAGGATGGAGCAAGGCGGCTTACCACACTTGGAACGCAGAAGATGCCACGTTCCCAGACCGTGACTGCTTGTCCCTGAGACGGGACAGGTGTGAGTTGATGTTGGAGCCCCGGGGGATGAAAAGCCACCCTCAAGGCCTCCAGGCCCACCGGCCCCAGGCCCGCAGCACAGCACGACTAACCCGTGGCCACTGCGCGTACCTGTCCGTGAGCCCTCCAGGCTCAGGCTCAGGCTGGGCCACCCTGGTGCACACCGGGTCTGTGGTTGTGCCTGGTGTAGCGCAGGCGACTGGCAATGGGCTCTTTGTCACGCCTGTGTGAGTCCCCAGAACTTCACACACAGAGAGCCTGGCTCCGAGGACTGAAGGGGGTTGCTCGGCTTTAAACTCAGTGGGGTGTCCTGTGTGCAGAGGGGTGGGGACATCTGGACTGTGGAACATCAGAGGCGGGGAGCTGCTCCTGAAGCTCCAAGTTCACAGGGGCTGACCCGAGCATCGGTGTTGTCCCAGGGGCACAACCAGAGTCCTGAAGAGTCTGGGCTGAGGGAGGGGGCAGTCGCGTCCCACCAAGCCCCTGGAAGGGCCCCAGGGTACAGCATGTGAGGTGGACCCTGGGGGGTGACAGGGAGGATGTGTGGAGACAGGAGCAGGGTCATAGAAGGCAGGAGAGACAAGTGTGGGCAGGGGTGTGGAGGTGGGAGCCGTGTCTGTTGTCTTGAAGAACTAAGAATAGGTTCCCATGTTTCATCGGCCAAGGCCATGTGTCTTCTCACGGCCTCAATGTGTGATGTCACTCACGGGGTTTCTTTGGTCTCCCTCCTGTCCCCTCCTGTTGCTAGTGTCCAGATGCCAGAGGAATCAGGGCTTGGCCTAGGCCCACCGAGGCTCTCCTCTTCCATTCTTCCCCCAGGCAACCCTGCAGGCCTTAAACCCAGCTTCCCCGACCTCTGCCTCTGGTGGCCTCCTGATCTCTGCCCTCGCCCATCATTAGACATCCCCAGCTTGGCAGGTTCCAAACAGAACCTTCTGGAAGTGTAAGCAGAAACAGGGTATTTGCATGGCCTTAACATGCCAGATACTTGGTGGTCACAAAGGGAAAACTAGGAAGTTTACAGTGGAGGAGCTGGTGGGTTGAACCTTAGCCTGGTGATCAAGGCCAACGGCACTTATGTGCTCCTGACGACGCACTGAGAAGGGCACCTCGGCCCCGTGTGTCCTTCCCCGTGCTTCACGGGAAGCTCTCAGACTCGCCACACCGAGGAAGGAAGCGCAGGCAGGGCCTCGAACCCGTCCTCGTACACGTGTGTTCGCAGCACGCTGCCTCCCAGTCGCCGAAAGGTGGCGACGACCCACGCGTCCGTCAGCGGGTGACGGGATAGGCACAGTGTGGTCTGTCCTTACGGTGGCGGATCATTCAGCACGAAGTTCTGACACAGGCTACGACATGGGTGACCCCGAAGGGCGTTGTGCTGGGCGAAACAGGCTGATGCAAAAGGACGAGACACCGTCGTATTCGATGTGAGCCAGCCAGGGGGGGCACAGTCGTGCAGACAGAAAGCAGAATGGCAGCGGCCGGGGGCGGGGGGTGCTGCGGAGGCAGAACACCACAGACCAGGGCTGACCCACCAGACGTTTATTTTCTCACAGTTCTGGAGGCTGGACTTCCAAGGTCAAGGTGTCGGCTTCTCTGGGTAAATGATGAAGACAGGGGGAGGGGGGCGGCTAGGTCGTGTGTCCACCTCCTCCCTGCGTCCCTGACCCCTCCCGTGTCGCCTACCCCAGGGCGCAGGAGCCATAACCTGTCCCTCCACACCCTGGCTGCCGAAGGCCTTGTGTGTGTGGACGAGTAAGTGGCTTCAACCATGTGGCATGGTGGGTGTGTGAGCGGGAGTGGTGGCCGAGCAGGACAGCCGGGGCAGGGGGAGGTGTGGCCCGGCGAGGACTGCGGGTGGCCCACCGAGAGGCTCGCGCCCGTTGGGTGCTGTGGTGACGTTGGCCATCAGCGGCTCATACAACGGGGACACGAGCTGAAGGCCAGCGTGGGTCTCAGCCGCACCGGTCCCTGCTCTGTGGTCTGGAGCACTCGGGCCTGGTTTTCTTAATCGCTTTGTTCTCTGAACACCCAGGGTTTTGATTATTAGCTGTCGAGGATGACTTCATGTGGAGATTTTACTGCCTAATGGAGTGCACACTTATTTAAAAAAGAAAAAAAAACCTGGCAGGACAGAAATAAAAATACAGCTTTCCCAGAAATATATTTAAAGAAAAAACCCATTAAGAACGCAGAAGAACAAAAAAAAAAGAACACAGAAGAACACAGAGTGCTAGTATGAAGCGTGAGGTAGCGAGGAATTCGGGGGCACGCTTGGGCCGTGGCGGTTGGCCCAGACCCCCTCTGTATCCTGCCCCCAAAGTTCCCCTCCACGGCCCGTCCCCCAGGCCTGCCGGAAACGCAGGGTGCAGGGTCTTCTGCGTCGGGACACACATCGCTGAGCAAGGGATGGCAGGAGGACTGGGGAGAGCTCTAGGCCAGGGTCCCCCACGGGGTGCCCGTGCTCAATGTCCCTGTGCCCGGGGAGACCCCGCCATCCCCGCTCCCTCCTTCCCCAGCCTGTGCCTCTGGGGGCTGCTGAACACGGGCTGGGGTCAAGGTGACATGGCTGATGGTCCCGGAGCTGCCGGGGGCGGTGCCCCATCCATGCAGCCGCCGCTAACGGATGCCGAGCAGGAACCAGTCCTCGCGTTCTGAGGGTGGGGAATTTCATACCAGTGCCCGCCGAGTGCCCGCTGGTGTTAGGCCTGATGCCAACTCGTGTGATCACTAGTGGTAGTAGGTGCCATTATCTTCCCCACTTTAGAGCTGGAAGAATAAGGCCCCGGGAGGTGCGACCCACCCCCGCCAGGTCTGTGCTTGACCAGGAGATGAACAAGGGGGTCCTGGCCACCAGGTTCTGGGCCCTGGGGACCAGAACTAGGGTGGCTCCCCAGGCTCCAGCCAGCCGGAGATGGGCTGTCCCCTGGCCTCCTGGACACGGGGGCGCGCCCGTCCTCAGCCCACCCATGCGGTCTCACTCCCCATGTCACCTTTTCTTTGAAGCAAGACATGCCCTGGAACGAGCCCACCCTGCGACTTTATTGATCCAAAGAAAAAAGTTAATTAGGTTCATAAACTGTCACTCTTGACACTCTCCAGAGAGCCTGCCGGGCCCTGAGGCAGGTGGTGGGCAGCTTGCCCGCGTCCGCCCCCCATTCCTCCCTCTTCAGACAAGGCCAGGTGGCCTTCGAGGCCTGGCCTAGCACTGCCCTCCCGCAGCCTCATGCTGCGGCGCTCCCTCCGGCGACAGGCCCCTCCTCACCCCACCCATGCATGTGCCTGCACACACCTCCTTCCTTCTTCCCTTCTCCGCACACAGCTCGGCCTCCCTCAAAGCCCCTTTCGTGCTGTGAGTAGCTGTTCCAACTCCTATGTGGTGATCCGTGCGTGTCTGTGTCCCCGTCTCCCTCCACCCACCCCAGGCTGGGAGGCCCCTGAGGTGAGACCATACCGTCATGGCCACCAGCGTCCCCACACCGGCCCAGCCAGGGAAGCTGGCGAAGGGAATGCTGATACCACCAGGGTTCCGTGGGTTAGACCGTCCGTCTTTTGCCCCTGCTGCTCTTTGCAGAGGCTGCCCGAGCCTTCTGCGGTGCCCAGCCTCCAGTGAGCACACACTCCTGGCTTGCACACTGTGGCTTTGGACCGTTGGAGAAAGAGCCTTTTGCATCATTTATCTTGGGCCACACCCATGGCCAGGCTGCTTGGAGGGCCCCTTTGAGGCCCAGAGAGGTTTCTAGGAAAGGAGATTCCATGGAAAAGGGCTTTGGGGAAAGCTGGCTGCTTTCGCCTAGCTCGCGGACGGCCCCGAGTGCTGAAACACGTCCTCCCAAAGGCCTTCCCGAGGCTGTCGCTGGGTCTGCCCAGTGCTTATCCTGAGTACCCACGTGTCCTGACTGGCTGAGCGTGCCCCCAGAATCCCTCTTTCTAGAAGCATCTCACGGCACCACGGTTTGGCCTGCCTTTCGCAGAAGGACCGCCTGCTCGGAGCAGCCCTGCCACCGCCATGGGACCGGCGAGTGTGAGTCACTGCCGCCCCTGGATGGAAACAGCTACTGGGAACAGCACTGAACGCCTTCCAGTTTCCCGCAGCTGCCTTCGTGCAGCATGGCAGCAACAGGGAAAATCGCACATAGAACCTATTTATTTAGAGGCCCTGCCAGCCCCCGGGAAGGAGCCTTTCAGCCTTAGCCAGGAAGGCGGCCAGAGTTTCGTTACGGAGTCTCCATGTGCGGCTGTCCTACGGTTTGCACTCAGCCTCCCGCTGATGGACGTGTGGATGGTTTCCAATTTTGGCGTGATTATAAATCACGCTATGGTGAACGGTGTTGGCATGGCTTCTTGTGCAAATGTGCTAGGTTTGCCTTGGGACAGTTTCCCCCACTTGCCGGGCAGTAAGCGTCACCATGGAGAGCTGATTAAACGTACATCTCACCAGGCCTGTCCTGGCAGGTCTGACTTTGGAGCCAGGAGTCTTCGATTTCTTTCACCCACGTCCAGTGACTCCTGTTATCAGGGAAGGTTAACGCACTCTGACTCAGAAGCAGGGCGGCTGGCCTGGAGCGAACGGGCCATCACTGTGTACTCAGATACTGCTGATCGCCCCACGGTGGATGTGCCGTTTCTGTCCCCTCCAGCAGTGGAAGAGAACCCGGTTTTCCCACTTCCTTGCCAGCTCTCAGTACTGTTAAGTTTTTCAAAAGCTTTTCCAAATCCGGAGGATGTGTAATAATATCTCACTTTAATACAAGCGCTCCCCGTGCTTTCGGCGTGGTTGAGCTCGCGTTCACACGTTTAATGACTGTTCAGGTTTCTCTTTGTGGATGATCCACTCATGTCCTTCGTACACTTAACTGTGGAGTACTTGTCACTTCTAAAGTTACAGATGACTCAGGGCCCCTGGGTGGCGCAGTTGATTGAGCATCTGAATCTTGGTTTCGGCTCAAGTCATGATCTCGGGGTTGTGAGATCGAGCCCGCCTCGGCTCCTCCCTCCACGTGGAGTCTGCACAGGGTTCTCGCTCCCTCTCCCCCACCCCCGCTCTCAAATCAATCAATAAATCTTTAAAGAAAAGTACAGTTGACCCTTGAACAACACAGGTTTGAACTGCGTGGGTCCACTTATGTGCATGAATTTTTTTATAGTATGGTACTGTAAATGTATTTTCTCTGATGATTTTCCTCATATTTTCTACTCTCTAGCTTACTTTATTATACAGATGTAGTATATCTGTGTATGACACATACAGAATGCGTTAATCAATGGTTTATGTTACTGGTAAGTTTACCAACCAACAGTGGACTATTTGGGGGGGAGTCGAAAGTTAGGCATGGATTTCTGACTGCTGGGGGGGTTCCTAACCCCCATGTTCAAGAGTCAAGTGTATTTTTTTTAAATTCCAAATACAGTCCCCTCCTGCTCCTTTCTCAGTTATTAGTGTTGTGAATATTTACTCTCCATCTGTGGCTTGTATTTTTTGAAAGATTAATTTGTTTGAGAGAGAGAGAGAGTGAGAACGAGTGTGAGCTGGGGGAGGGTCAGAAAGAGAGAGAGGCAGACTCCCCACGGAGCAGGGAGCCCAGTGTGGGGCTCGATCCCAGGACCCCAAGATCACAACTCGAGCTGAAGGCAGACATTTTACCAACGGAGCCACCCAGGTGCCCCTGTGGTTTGTATTTTTACTTAATTTATGGTGTCTTACTGAATGAAAGGTTTAAATTGAAATATGCATTTTGTGTCTTGTCCAATACATCTTCCCCTCCCCATCGTTGAAAAGATACTCTTCTGCATTCTCCTCCAGGAGTTTAAAGGTTTTGCTTGGCACATTCAGGTTCTGACTCTACTTGAATGTGGCTGGTATGTATGGTGTGAGGTAGGGATCTGATTGTCTGTCTATACGGTAACCAGCGGCTCTTCAAACACCCGCTTCAGTCGCCACCCTGTCCCCCACTGACTTGGAATGCCACTTCTGTTGTGTGTCGGCTTTCCATCTTTGCTCTTATCAGTCCCTTTAAATGTGTTTTTCTTTTTTTAAGTAAACGGCTTTATTGAGATAGAATTTAGAACCACATAGTTTACCCACGTAAAATGTATAATTGCAGTTTTTAGTGAGTACAATCACCATCACCGTCGGTCAGTTTTAGAACATTTGCATCAACTCTAAAAGAACGGTGTGTACCATCTTCCCCATGTAGCTACCCACCCCATCTCCCCCGCCCAGTGCAGCCACTAACGTACTCTCTGTCCCTGTAGGTTTCCCTATTCTGGACATTTCGTATGAATGGAACAATGTGAAAAGTGGTCTTTTTTTACTGGGTTCTTTCACTTGGGTATGTACCTCAGAGTGGGATTAGTGGGTCATATGGTAATTAATTTTAATCATTGGAGGACCTGCCAGACCATTTTCCAAAGCAGCCACATCATTTTACATTCCCACCAGCAGTGTATGAAGACCCTAATTTCTCCATATCTTCACCTGCACTTGTGCTCATCGGACTTTTTGATTCCAGCTGTCTCTGGGTGGGGGAGTGATATCGTCATGGTTTTGGTGTGCAGTTCCCCCCCCTTTGACAAATCTGAGACCATGAAGACTTATCTCTATGTTTTCTTCCAAGAATTTGATGTTTTTAGCTCTTCCATTTAGATCTTTGGGCCATTTTTTAAACTGATAAGCTTGTTTTACTGAGCATCTATTTTGTTCCAGCTGCTGTTATATACAGATGATTTTATTTGTTGCTTAACATGGTCCTAAAAAGTCAGTTCCATGGCAGTGCATTTTTACAAATGGGAAACTAAGGTTCAGGCATATCGACTTAACTAACTGTGATCACAGAACATCACAGGTGAAAAGTCCAGTTTCAAATTCAGGTCTTTCTGGTGCCAAAAGCCCTTGATGCTTTTAAGTTTCTTTCTTTTTAAAAAATTAACATATAATGTATTATTTGTTTCAGGGGTGCAGGTCCTGATTCATCAGTTTCATATAATAGCCAATGCTCCTTTACAATACACACCCTCCCCAATGTCCATCACCCAGTCACCCCCTCCCCCCCCGCAACCCTCAGTTTATTTCCTATGGTTAAGAGTCTCATAGTTTGTCTTCCGCTCTGATTTTGTCTCCTTTTATTTTTCCCTTTCTTCCCCTGTGATCCTTTGTTTTGTGTCTTAAATTCCACGTATGAGTGAGATCTTATGATAATCGTCTTTCCCTGACTGACTTATTCCGCTTAGCATAATACTCTCTGGTTCCATCCGCCTCATTGCAAATGGCAAGATGTCATTTTTTCGATGGCTGAGTAATACTCCATTGTGTATATATATCCCACGTCTTCTTTATCCATTCATCTGTTGGTGGACTTACAGGCTCGTTCCACAGTTTGGCTATTGTGGAAATTGCTGCTCTAAACATTCGGGTGCACGTGCCCCTTTGGATCACTACATTTGTATCTTTAGGGTAAATACCCAGTAGTGCGATTGCTGGATCATAGGATAGCTCTAGTTTTACTTTTTGAGGAATCTCCATGCTGTTTTCCAGAGCGGTTGCACCAGCTTGCATTCCCACCAACAGTGCAGGAAGGTTCCCCTTTCTCCGCATCCTCGCCAGCATCTGTCATTTCCTGACTTGTTAATTTTAGCCATTCTGACTGGTGTGAGGTGATATCTCATTGTGGTTTGATTTGTATTTCCCTGATGCCGAGTGAGGTGGAGCACTTTTTCATGTGTCTGTTGGCCAGGTCTTTGGGTCGTTTTGCGTGTATGTTTGCCCATGGTGTGATGTAAGGGTCCAGTTTTATTCTTTTGCATGTGGCTGTGCCGTTGTCACAGTGTAGGCAGGAAAGAGCCACAGCCCTCCTGTGGACCTCCACCTTGCTAATACTGATTTTAATGACTCAAAAAATTTTATAAATTAAAGGTTTGCTCATTTCAACAGACCGTCACTGGATTAACAGTAATTAGGTTTTATTGTCAGTATCTTGGAAATTGCCCTGCATGCATCTCTGAACATGGGCTTATTTATATGTGAGGACGTAAATCACTGTCTCAGGGAATTGTTTTTACGTAAGAGGAACTTGGAGGATTATCAAGTTCAAGTGGTATGCTTTAACTCTAACAACTAGCTGTTTGCGAGGCTGGGGAAGCCCTGATGGGAAGTGCTTGCCACTTTCCATGGCATGAATGCTCCCAGCATGGCTGATTTCAAGCCCCCAAAGGGAGCTCTCAGAGTGTGGAGCTGGGGGGAGATGGCGTAGTCCGCACGCACTGGCTTCCGCACACCGCCGTGTACACCCCACTGCATTTTTGATCCGAAAAAGAAACTGTGGTCCCACAGCTCTTTTTCTGGGGCAAAACTGGTCTCTGTCAGCAACATCGTCACCAGCTGGTTTCGTCCCCCGTGCTTGTCAGTGGTTGTCCTGCCCGGCCCTGGGAGGGGAGAGGAGGCTTGGGAGTCTGATCTTTGCAGGGAACCAAGAAGCGAAGCAGTTTCCGGGTGGGGTGTAGGGAAGGGACAAGAAGGTGCAAAGAAGTCCCAATTCCATAGGAAATGCCACCAGCAGGAGCACTCTCCAGGCTCTGACCTCTGCACTGCCCACGTCATATCCACTTAGAGGGGACATCCAGGTCCCTCGAGGGAAAGCCAGGTATCAGGAGAACAGCCCAAGGATGTCAGAAATCTCCAAGTTTGGGGGTTAGTTGGTGGGCGGGTGGTGCAGTCGTTGAAGCCTCCAACTGGATTTCAGCTCAGGTCATGATCTCAGGGTCGTGCAATCGAGCCCCATGTCGCATGCCTGTTCCAGCGGTCCTTCCTTGCTCTGGGCACAGAGGGCCTGGGACTGGCTCCACCGGCACCTTGGAGGCTTAGCAAGGGCTAAGGGCTCCCAGACCACCCTCGACACAGCCCTCCCCTTGTGCCGGCCACTTGGGACACAGGGTGGGGAGGTGGGTCCAGAGTGTGGTGGGAGCCTGGCCGGGTGGGGGGCCCTGGGTGCAGGGGAGGGGTTCCCACGGAAAAGTGAGGCTGGCCCCCAATTCAGCATGCCAGGGCAGGGGCTCAGCAGGCAGCCCTGTCCTGTCATTTTGATCAAGGTCATCTTCCTTCTCACCTCCGCTCCTTTGACTTCACCATCTGCTCTCCATTCTTTGAATGCTTCTCTCCCCATCCGGCTTACTCCTTTCTCCATCCACCCCCATCCACTCTGAGGCCAGGGGGCCCTTGACAGTGACATGACCAGGCGTGTCCCGGCCTCCGAGCCCTGCTGTGCCCTGCCTCCTCCTGGTCACTGCGGTCCCTCCACTGGGCTCTATGCCCTTTGCCCTACCTCTTTCTTCTCCAGGGTGGCTGGAACACGCCCTGAATTGAGAATAAGAAAAGCCAAGAACAATTTGCTGGGACATTGGGGGCTGGCCGTGACCTCACAACCGTCTGCACCTCAAGGGCGCAGAAGCCCTGGCTGAGTGCCAACCAGGTGGGCTGGTTGTCACCAAGGGCATCCCAGACCGTAGGCCACACTGGCGATGCCACCGCTCTGGCCTGCCAGCCACAGGAGGAGGTCTTGCTGCCTACTGCCCCTTTCCCAGCAAACCAGGCTCACAGGTGCTCTGTGTTCAGAGAGGAAACGGCTGAGAGGATATAACCCATGGAATGGCCGCTTGTTGAGGTGTGGGACTCCGAGCCTTCTCAGTCCATGCGGAGCCGTGGGCCTGGCCGTGTCAGCCTGGGCCTCGCCTCCACGGTGAACGTGGGGTCCGCCCCACTTGAAGCATTGCTCTCTGGAGCAGAAAGCTATGCTTTTTAATTTAAAAAAAAGTTTTTGCAATTGTTTGCAAAAAAATATTCATATTTGTGGGTTCTGGCTCTTCAGGACCTGCTGTGACAGCTTGCAAGGGACAAGTCTGCCCTCCAAGGGGGGAAGATTGGAACATGCCCAGTGCCTACCTTGTCCCCTCGGGGGGCACCGGGGAGCACAGGGGCTGGCCCGCATGTTGCATTGCGCTCTAGGAGCCAAGGAGGGAAGAGCCAAGGGTCGGGCAAACCAGATGCTCATTTTCTTGACCAGCTGTGTTGCTGGCAAAATGGGGTTATTCATAACCATGTGGAGGGTCCGTAAGTCACGGTGCCCCCACAGCAGTGCAGCTGACAGTGACTCTGAAGTGATCTCATGATGTCCCTCCACTAAAACATCTGGGAGAAAACGGCCCGTAGTCTACAGGAGCCGTGGCTTCCACCGAGCCTGTGTAGACCCTGGGCTGCAGGCTTTATGAACAGCCTCTGGGGCATTGTGTGCAGGAGGGGTGTCTGTTGGGGTTACCAGGGGCTACTCAAAGCAGCCCAGAGGGCAGAACGGAGACTGGGTGGTGCATGGCGGGCGCCTTTTCCTGCCTAAGCCTCTCAGGGCTGGAAGAGGAACGGACTGTCCCAGGGCCCACGTGCATCCGGCGTGCGTCCCGCGCCCTGCTTCTTTATCTGCTTCCTTCACAAAAGCTCCTGCTCCTGGGTTGAGCTGTGCCCACCACTCTGGCTTCAAAGCTGCCCCCAGAGTCAAAGGCCAGTCTGCAAAGATAAAAACTTGACTTTCAAAACATGACACGGGCTTGGCCTGGTTCACAACCCGCGTGGCCGCGGCAGGACTGCGAACCAGAGAAGGCCGCGGCAGCGCCCGCCGGCTCAGCGGGACTGCTCCGTCCAGGGCCTGACGAGCAGGGGGGAGCCGGGTGCCCACTGATGTGAGAACCCTGCTCTGGAGGCCACGATGGCACAGGGCTCACCCCCCAGCAACGTCGATGCCTGCCGGGGCCTGGCCCCCTGCGATTCCCAGGGGCGGGCACTTTCATGCTGCGCTGACAACACAGAGCGAGGCCTTTCCCTGTCCGCCCCCGACAGACCAGCTGGCTGTCTCCCGTCTCTGGCGACACCCATGCATCCCCGTGGGCAGACCCAGCCCCAGCAGCAGAGCTGAGGTAGGGCGCTCGGTGCCCCCCACCCCAGGACCCCTGGGGCTGCAGCCCCTTGATGTGCGGGCCCGCGGTGTGCGGACTCTCCAGCACCGGGCTTGGCTTTGAATGAGTTCATTCTTCCCGACGCGGCCTCAGCGTGCCTGGCCTCCGGGTTCTTCCGGCTGGTGGTGTTCGGAAGCCGGCCGCTGCCAAATCCAGTTGTTTGGGTTAATGTTTCAAGGCCAAGTCCTTTCAGGAAAGCTCTCTCCACCCCCACTGCTCCTTTAGAGAAATAGATGTGCAATTGATTGGCTGCGCAGGGTTTTAATCGTCGTTCTCTGCAGAGAATGGCATGAGCAGCTCCTCGGTTCACGTCACATTCTCCTTCTCTGCTTCCAAATGCACGCGGCACGGCAGTGGGAGGATGTGGAACAGCAGCACTTTGAGGCTGGGGTACAGAGTGAGCACCAGCTGACGTCTGTGCAGAGGAAAGTGCCACGGGCTGCCAGAGAATGATGGTGCCCACGGGGAGATGCTGGAACCTTCCACACAGGGTTTGCTGCAGCTGGACATCCCTGTTGGCACTCCTCTCTCTGCTGTGATGTTTCAAAGGCCTGGCTTAATTAATAACCCGTCTCTGTATGTGTTTGCCCACCTCTTCCCCAAGGTGGGAGGGGCAGCGCCGTGCCAGTTCTGGACTTGGCCTCTCCTTGTCTTTCCTGGTGCGAGGGCATGAAGGGCACAGTGGCAGGGGTCTTGAGCTCCAAAGGCTCCATCAGAGCCAAGAGAACTTTTCCTGGCTCCCAGTTCTGAGGCAGTCCCATCTGCCAGGAGTGGCATGGTCAGCCCGTCCCAGCAGAGGCACCCAGTGGTGCACAGATGAGGGACGGGAGGGAGATGTTGGACCCGGAGACAGAGAGGGTCCGAAGCCCAGTGCTGCCACTTACGAGCTCTGGGGCCAAGGGAGGTTATGACCCCCTTTCTGAGCCTACTTCCTCATGCATAAAACAAAGGCTAGATCATAATATGATGCAGAGGGAGGGAAGAAGGGGTTCCTAGCATGGGAACCCCCATATCATTGGGGGGGGGGGGAGTGTGGTTGTAGCACACGCTGTTGTCCACCTCTTTGAAGTAAGCAGAATTCCTGTCCCAGGTAGAAAAGATCTCACCCATCGCCATGCTTTCATGAAGTTTCTGCCAGAAAGCTTGAGGCATCCTGTCTTCACGGCTGTCTGCACGGGGAGCACAGAGCAGCCTCCAGGTGTGGAGGGAGCGGAGTTGGCAGGGCACAGCGGAGGGGAGGCTGAGCTGGGTGTTCTCTTTGGTGCTGTTTGGGGGCCCAGGCTTGTTCGTTAGAGGGGATGTGGGATGGGAGGGACGGCCCCCACGCCCGTCATCAGGGGCAGCCTCTTAGCACCCTGGCATGCTAGTGTGTCCTGAGTGTCCACTTGGGGTGGGAGCTCACAAGGAGAAAAGTCCCTGCGCCCCAGAGGAGGAGACCAGGCCATCCTAGGGGAAGAGATGGGGAGGCAGGGCTCTGCACTAGCAGCCCGACCCCCACCCCTGCCACCCCCAGGCTCTTCCAGGAAGCCAGGGCTCAAAGCAGCACAGGTGGGCAGTGTCTGCTCTAGGACAAAGTCCGGTGTGGAAACTGAGGCTCAGATAGGGGAAGGGACTTGCCCCAGACCACACAGTCAGGTGTTGCCGGCATGAACACTGGGGCAGGATCTGTTGCTGTCTGCTCTCTCTCCCTGCAGGCCAGCCTGGGCCTGGGAGCGAGGGGGAGGTTCCCGCCCCGGCTGCCCATTAGGAGCATCTGGGGAGATTAGACCGCCTGGCCCCCAGGCCACGCCCGGACCAACCAAGTGAAAAAAACCTTCGGAGGAGGGTTCAGGCGTCAGTATTTTCAAGTCGGTCTTTCCCAAGAACCAGCTAGCTGTTTGTTTCAATGATATTCTCTGTTGTTTTCTGTTTTCGGTTCATGGCTCTCTGCTCTGATCTCTTACGAATCGCCCCCCCCCCCCCCCCCGTTTGCCTTGGGTTTATCTTGCGCTCTTCTTTTTCTAGTTTCTTAAGGTGGGAGCATAGATGAGGGGCTTGAGACTTTCATCTCTAATAATAGCCTTGCTGCGGGGCTACGAGTGCCCCCCTGGGTCCTGCTCTAGCGCCCCACCCCCACACAGCTTTGACAGCGGGTGGTGGTTCTAAGCTCCCATGTCATCGCACTGGGTTTGAGAACCAGTGTCCTCATCTCCTGTGGCTCTCAGGCCTCCTGACCTGGAGCTGAGAGCACGTCCTGGTCCCCTCTCCAGGGCTGTGAGGAGGAAACCGGGTGTGACCTGCCGAAGAACTTGTGTTTTGGGACAATATAAGACACTGGCCGGGCCATCTGTGCTGCTCTCCCCCCCCCACCTCATCACACATACTGGAGAAGTTAATTCTCAAGTTTATGTGGCAAACAAGGGAACAGGAAGCCTCTGGGGGCGGGGGCAAGGAGAGAACCAGATGGGCCTTACCTGGTGTTAAGTGGTGTGAAGCTGGGACAGTGCGGAAAGGTAGGGTCCTGGCATGCGCCTGGGCCGAGGGACTGGTGAGGGACCATGTTCCTGGCATCTGGTGCCTGGGAAGAAATGGCATCACCGATGGCATACAGGGCCCTGCTTCCCACAGGATCTTCAGCCCACACAGCACCCCGAGGAAGCCGGTCCTGGTTCTCTCCTCCGACCCATCACCAACCCCAGGACCCCTGCCCGTTCTGGAATCCTGGCATGCCCGAGCCCTTTCCATACACTGAACCTCGGGCTCGAGCCCCGAAAGCTTCTGGTGGAGAACTGAGGCGGCGCTGTTAGGGGCAAGTTCCCAGAACTTGGGAAAAATTCTGGCCCAGAATGCTGAGCCTACATGGCTGCCCGTGTCCCGGTTCCTCCCTTTGGGCCTCAGTTTCCCCATATGCAGAGAGGAAAGTGTCCCCCTGAGGGTCACTGAGTAAATGCAGCGGAAGGTCGCCGTCATCCCCACCCGCAGCCCCAATGGCCGATGGGACCCTGCTGGAACTGCTTCCAGAGCTTTCCGGAGGCCACAGGGCAAGCTTGTTTGGGGCTGGTTTATGGCTTCCCCATAAATCACCGGGCAGGACTAGGGTCTGAAGAAAAAGTGTTGAGTAAATGTTTGGGAGGAGCAGCTCGTCTGCCTGCCTAGAGACGGAGCTGGCGAAAACAAGATTCCGTCTAGGAATCGTCCAGCGCACGGCGGCCTGCCAGGAGCCAGGGCAGCTTGGACGGGGTCCCTGCACACACAATCAGCCCACTGTGGGGCCCGCCGTCCCGGCCTGCTGGCGTCCTCCGGGCCCGGAATGAATGGCCCCTCGCCGGGAGGCTTTGACCATTTACAAGGTGCCGTCTGGACTATGATGAATGAGGTGGCGCTCGTCAACTTTTCAGGGAACCTGGCCGGGACGGAAGGTGCTAAGTAAATAGGGGGAGAGGCACTGGCCTCCTTGCTGGGTCACTCTAGGCCCTCCTTTTCTGTGCCTCGGTTTCCCCCGCTATATGGAGGAACTGATGAAGAGGCCCCCGACCCCAGCCCCAGTCCCCCCGTCATACCCAGAGCCGGGCTCCACTCTCTAGAAGGTCATCCTCCTCATCTTGGGTGCAGTCTGGGCCATCTCAGGCCAGCATCTGTTCCTTCCTGGGCCTCGATTTCCTCCCCAGAGAAAAGAGGGGTCGTTCCCTAAAGTGCCTCCAGCTTTGGGGTTTGGGGCTCATTGCTTTTCCCTCTGGTTGTTTTATCCAGCAGGTTCAGGGAAGGTGCTGGTACTGGAGTCAGAACCGGGATCCAAGTCCCAGCCCTGCCATGCGCTGGCCATGTGACCCGAAGCAAACCCCTCGTTCCCATGTCCTTCTCGCTGGGGGGTGAGATACGAAGTCGGGGGGATATGAATGAGGTGCTGTCCATCCTGGGCTGGGTTTGGACCTATGCACACCCACCCGATGGCTGGCAGCCGGGCAGAGGAGCCAGGGGAGGACCAGCCTGGGGTGATCGCCAACAGGCATTTGGGGTTCCCCCGGGATTACCTTAGTGCACCTGGGCAGGCCCTGCTCCGTAATGAAGTGATACGCTCCACAGAGCAGGTGGCATTGGCTGTGCCCAGCCAGGTGCTTGGCCCCAGGGACAGGGCTGGTCTGGACTGCTGCCCCCTGGCTGGCGAGCCCCGGGCCCAGGGGGGTCGCTGTGCCCCTAGTGCCTGTCTGGGCGGGAGCATCATCTCGACTTTGCCGCCTTGTTACTATCTCTGGTGAAGCAGCGGAGAGACGGATGGAGAAACTGTCTTTACTACTACGCGTGCTGCTGAGATAGCGTCACCGCAACCTCCAGGCGAATTTGAAAGACAAAAGGTTCTGTCTCTGACCCTTCCGTGCTCAGACAGCTGTGTATCTCAGGTTTCCAGCCAGCTCCCTCCTGCAGCCGTGGGCACGGGCATGCAGAAACCCCTGGTCTCCCGCCTCCGCCTTCCTCCTGCTGTGGCTCACGGCTCTGGCGTGTTTCACGGAGCAGATAAAGCGGACGAGGTTCAGTACTCCCCACGGTTGGCTCCTTTTCTGTTGCAAGTAGCACTGTCACAGATGTCTCTAAAAGTACTTTTTTCCCTCGATTCAGCAAACTTTTATTGAAGACTTTTCCATACGCCCGAGTCTGTATGAGGCCTCTTTAGAATTAAATCTTCAGGAAAGGTGTCCAGGAATGGGGTTAAAGAATAGGATTCCTTTTAGAGACCCGCACGTCTACAGCAGACGACCCCCAGCAGAAGCGCTGTCAGCTCAGCGTCCGTGGAGAGGAGGGCGGCGAAGGAGAGGCGTCCGCACTGGGTGCAGTGTGTGCGGATGGAGGGAAGAGCTCCCGGGCCGTGGCAGGATAGGGGGCCATCCCAGAGGCCGGGGTGCTGCCACTGAGCCCCACCCCGCAGGGGACAGTCCTCGTGAGTCAGCGTGTCGGTTTGTAACGAACGAGAAGCCCCTCTGGAGTGTTCCTTGATGCCCCTTCGGGATGTTCTGGTCCTTTTCCTGCTGCTGGCTTCCTGTCTGTGACGGCTGTCAGCACCGCTGCCTCGGCCCCCCCCCCCCCAAGTGCTCACCCTAAGTACCACCAGTCAGCCCGACCGGTGCTGTCCCAGAGCCTGCCGCTCCCCTGTGTGCCTCGTGCACACTGTCCACCGTCATATTCAGTCCTCACAGCGGGGGAAGTCACCTGCTCGGGCGGGATGTGGGCCCTGGCACCCAAGTCCAGAGCCCGTGTGCAGGCCTGCAGCCAGGCCCCGCCACTGGGGCCCCCCGCTGACCTTCCCTCCCTCTGCACGTGAGGAGCTCACACTCCGAGCTCGGTGGCGGGTGGGAGCCAGGCCCACAGCGCCCTGCTCCCCGCCTGGCACGTCCTTTCCCAGCTCCGGGACGGGAGCCGGCATGGGGAGCCGGTGGTGAGGGAGCGGGGTGCAGTTTCTGCCTCCACCCCGCTGTAGTGCCGGCGGCTTCTGACTGTGGTTAGTCGGGGACGGGCAGTGAATGCAGGACCGCATGATGGAGCGCGTTTCGGTGCTCAGTGCCCAGCACTGCCGTGTTTCATCTACACTCGCATCGAGTGCAGCCGGCTGCCCCTTGATGACGGAGCCGGTCCTTTCCATGTGACACGCTCGGGGTGGCCGTTGGAGGGACTTCTTGAGCACGCTGGGGCCCGGAGAGTGGAGGTGGATCCACTCAGCCCATTCCCTCCGTGCAGGCCCTGGGCCAGGCTGGGTGAGAGAGGGCACACGGCAGGCTGTCAGGGAGAGGAGTGACTAGCACCACCCCCGCCCCCAGCCGGGAAGATCTTCAGAGACCTGTTCTGTGCAGCACTGGAACTGAACAGTAATAAACCAGCATGGGTCTCCTCAAACACAGGCTCCAAAACTCTGCTTGGTTCCCGGGACCTCTGCTGGCTTGTGTGCCCTGCCCCACGCCTGCCCCCATCCCACCTGTCCCGGGTCAGCATCCACCTGCCCGCCGTCGGCCCCTGAGATCAGCTGTCCGTCCACAAATGGGGGAGAGAGGTGAGAGGGCCAGGAGGCTTAGCTAGTCTTACGAGCGGAGACTCCAAAGTCCAGAGAGCAGAAGGGACTTCCCTGAATAAGGGGGCGGCTGGGGGGGAACTCGGGAGCAAGTAGGAGCTAGTTTAGAAAAACCTGGACTGAACAATCTAGGGACCCACTGTGCCAGGTGCTGAGAAGTCGGGGGAGCGGGCTGAGGCAGCCCGGGGCCCCAAGCCTTCCTCTCGCCCTTAGAGCTGCGTAACAGGAGTCTGTTCATTTGGAAGGGTGACCTCTGAGTTTCTGGGGACGGCCTGCTGGAGCCTCACTGCCCCCATATAGGGCAAGGAGAAGACCTTCCTGGTCTGTGCTGCAAAGAAGAATGTCCCTCCTAAACCATTGCCTGCTCCCATCTAACCTACAGGGCTTCCCTCTTTGCTCTGGCTGCTGGGGAGCTCAAAGCTGCAGTTTTTGGCTCCAGGTCGCAGGCCTGTGGTGCAGTTATTTCCCCCTTTCTTCATTGCGGCTTCTGAACCGTCTCTCCAACTTCATCCTGTGTCCCAGGAGAAACCTTTCTGAGCTGAAACAAAGAAAAGCCTGCTCTATTTCATCCACGTTCCGTGTAGCAGGAGCCTGTTGCGGGATTCGTTGTGCGACTGGCCCACCGCAGATTTCCTCGTTCTGCTGCTGGTGGATAGACACTGGGCTGGTTCCCAGTTGGGGTCATTGTGCACAGAGCTGGTGGGACCGCCCTGCCTCCGTCCTTTGGGTAACAGAGTCTCATGGCCTCGTGGCATGTGCCCAGGATGGGCTCGCCGGGTCACGTGGTATTCACGGGTTTCCACTTAGGACATATCTGCCAAGCGGGTTTTTTCCAGAGGCTGCGCTGCGGGCCCCTCCCACCAGCCACAGGGGGAGAGTTCCTGTTGCTCACGTCCTGCCCCCCTCAGCATCCTTCCCTCCGGCCATTTGGGGGTGTGTGTGGTGTGGACTGCTCGGACTGGCTCGTGACGCTGAGTCCCGCTCCGCGTGCGCCATGGCCAGTGGAGACCCGGCTTGTGAAATGCCGATTTTAACCCTAAGAGGAACACGTGCTGAGTTCGTGGAGGCTGGTGGGTCAGAGGTCCCACGCGTGTCCCTGGAAGACCGTGGGGTTCATGGAACCGCATCTCTGAGGTCAGGTGGGACTTCCCCACACATTGGACCCTAAGCAGCACCAGCGGGGGGCATCCTGACTTAGGAGACTCCGCTCCCAGGCCAACAGAGCAGGACAGGGTTTGGGGGCAAGCCTTGCTCTGCCGCTTGAGCACTGGGCAACTTCCGGACCCATCCTGAGCATCTGTCTTCGTGTATCTGGGGGCATATTGGTGCCACTCCCCCAGACCAGCTTGAGGAAGTGCCCGCAGCCGCCCCCCCTCCCCGCCCCACCTGGGTCTGTACGTGGTGGTGCCAATGACGCCAGGCCTTCATTGAGCCGGATTCCGTGACCCCTTCTGGCCCCAGGATGAGGAGGCACCACCGCCCTGTGCCCTCCGGCTCTCCTGGGCCACCTCACGAGAACCAAGAGCTCGGGTGTGCAAGCCCAGGCTCGCCGGGCTAGCAGGGGATCTTCCTGACCTCCTGTGCTCCGGCCTCCGGCCTCCAGAAGGGAGAGGGAGTGCGGCAGCTTCCTGGAGGAGGCCGGGAGGTGGCGCCAGGCCCGGTACTCCCGAGGGCCCGGGTGGGAGCGCATGCAGGCCTCTCGGGGGATTTGACTGTTGGGGAGCATATTGCAAGGGGCTGGGCCGGCTGGTTCTAAACTAAACACACACCAGGTGTTCAACATGTTTTTATCAAAATATTCTGAACAGCTGTCAGGAGTTCCTCTACGGGAAGCCAGATGCCCCGCCCCACAGGGCCCATCCCCCGGCCAGAGCGAGCCTTCTAGGTGGGGTCCAGCCTGCTGCTTGCTAGCCCGGCCCGCCTGGCTCCCAGGGAGCTCTAGATGGTGCTGCAGAAGCTTCCAGCCATGCCAGGGAGGCAGACAGGCTCAGGCACTGAGCCGCTGACCCCGGGCAGGCCACTCACGCTCTCTGAGCCTCCCGCCCTAAGAATGGGACAGTAGCACCTAGACCTTGGGCCACTAAAGTGTGCAAGGCCCCTCGCCAGGTCCCCGGAGGGAGAGGGCTCCCCGTGGCCATCACTGTTATGAATAGTGCATCCCGTTGGCTTGGAGAAGTGGCCCCCAAGGGCTGGGCCAGCAACTCCGCTGTGGCTGCCTGCCCCCGCCCCTGCCCGCCAAAGGAGTCCAGAGGGTCCCCTTGCCACCTGTCCCCAGGACATCCGAGGGGACATCGGCCACCACTGGTCATGTTCAACTCCTGCTAAGCAGGAACATCGCACTCGTCCTGGCAGCCTGGTTGGGGTCTGTCACGAGGGCCCTGAGATATTTGGCCCTAAAAGGACCTACCGCCTTCTCCAAAGATGGCACCTGCTCTCCAGACGAGGGGACCAAGGTGAGCTTCCCAGGAAGAGCTGTGGACCCTGCCCACCCCTCACCCCAGGCAGAGGGGGCCCTTGGGGGCTCTTAACCACCCGATCGCACATAGCATCGGCCATGCCCTGTGCCAGCTGCATGTCTCACACGCTCCACCGCAGCCCCCAGGGAGGTCCCCTTAGCCCCTCTACCCCGCAGACGAGGGGCTCTGAGTGCTGAGGTGTTCGCCCGGGGTCACGTGGGGGTCAGGGCCAGCCCAGTGCCAACCTGTGGGCCGAGACAGTGGGAGGGTCGCACTCACTCCGGCTGGCGGCCCCGGCCCCGCCCCCCACCGCCCAGTCCCCGCCTGAGTGGGCAGCCCGAGTCCATGCGGTCGTCATTAGGGGCCTCTAGGGTCCGGTCTCCCATGTTCTCTGGGAGCAAAATGGGGGAAGACAAGAGAAACCGGCCTTGCTGTTTGGATGACCTGTGGAAGGCGTGGGGTGTGGGATGGTTGACGGCTCGTGCCCGGCGGGGGTGCCCCGGGGGAGCCCCGCTGCTCTGTGACAGAGCTCCCGCTGGCGGGTGCTCTCACCACGACAGTGCCAGGCCTCCGTTCTGGAACGTCCCAACTGGATTCCCTGGGCCTGTGTCCCAGAGTTCCTTACAGGTGTCCCTTCAGGGGGCAGGATGGGTCCTGGAGACCCAAGGGGACGGGAGGGTCCCTTGAGCTGGGCCTCGCGGCGAAGCGGGCGTGTGAGGGTGTTCTAGGCAGTGGTACGGGCCGTTTGGGGGAACCGTGGAGTTGCAGAGGAGAGGGGAAGTGGGGGCGGTTGGCGGGCGCCAGGGCCATCTCCTGAGCCATGTTAGGGAGGGTGGATCCGTTCTCAGTGGTGGCGGCGGGAGGGGAGAGCCCCTTGGCCCCATCCCTCCGCTTCTGTGCTGACGTTGGCTTCCGTGTGCCCCTGCTCCCAGCACCTGCACCTGTGGCTCAGCCCGGGACACTGTCCTCGGGCGCCCGAGCCTGCTTTGTCTGTGGCACAGAGAGCTTCTCGGGGCTGAGTTAGCCTGCACAGGGCCAGTGGGGTGGCGTGTTTGTACTTCTGACTGTCTGGGTTGAGGGTGAATGGTTTCCCAGAAGAAAATTCTCTGTGGCCCAGCACTGCCACCCAGACTGGGGGGAGCGCAGATGCCTGGGGTATGAGCAGGGGACTTCCTCTAGGGAAGGCCAGGAAGGGGAGACCGGGCCAGCTCCCGGGGCCCTAGGGCCTAGACACCTGCCTTTCTGCCCTTTATCCCTCAGTTCCAAGATGGACTGGCCCTCACGCCTAGACCTCTAGGACGGCTCAGACCCAGAAGGAGCTAGATGCCTTGGTCATGACACACAGCCCCTGGATGGCCAAAAGGAAGGAGACCCCTGCTTGTCTGCTCAGTCGGCTGCCTGTTCCTCTCTCTGGCAGGACCAAGGCCTTAGCCCAGGAGTGAGACCACTGTGGGATTGCCCCTGACCTCAGGGAGTCCACAGTCTGGAGAGGCACCCATAGGTACCCAGGCACTTGCAGTAGAGGGATGGGTGCTCCGCTGGGGTCAGCATAGGGGCCGTGGAGCACAGACCAGGCCCCTGAGGTAAGGGCTAGGGAGGAGGCTTCAGGGAAGGCTTCCTGGAGGAGGTTACTTTTTCCTTGGGAAATGAGTCCCAGATGGCCAATGCTCTAGGGTAGGGCGGCAAATCCAGATACCCATGGGGCAGGCAGGAAATGTGGCGGAGTGAACAAGGCCTGGCCTGAGAGCCGGGGGACACTGGAGAGTGAGGAACACGATAGGCTCCAAGCTGCTCGCCCCATTCAGGGGCTGCATCAGCTCGTTTCTGCCTGTGGATGCCGGGGCGTTGTTACTGGTTCCTCCCGGTGTTGGAAAGAAGCCAGACTTCCAGCTTCTGTTTCTGACAAACACTCTGGGCCCAGCCAACATGTCCGAAGGCCATCGGCGTGTGACTCTGGCCTCACTGTGGATGGGAACTGAGCAAAGGCTGGTGTGGGGGCTCCAGCCACACCCGGGGGTTCTGGGGACCTCTCTGGTCCGTGTGAGGGCACCTCTCACCCCCACCCCCGTGCCTGCTGGTGACGGGCGGTGACAGCCGCCCAGGAAACAGCTGGTGCCGGGGGTGGGTTCTCCTTGGCGAGGCGCCACCAGCCGAAACAGACCATAAACGGGCCCAGTTCCTCCGTGTGGACGAGTGGCCCTGAGGCAGGGTGCCGGGGTCCACACGAGCTGGGCTCGGGCCCCCACTGGTGACACACCCCCCACCCCCCCGTGCTGGTGACCGCAAGGCCTGGAGGAGAAGGTGTTCCAGCAGCTTCTTGGCTCTGCTGGGCGGGCGTGCTCAGCTGAGGGGGAGGCCACGAGCAGCGTGAGTTACGCCTTAAGTTTCCTCATCATCTGTCCCCCTGTGCTGTCCCTCCTGCGGTTGCTGGATCTGGCGGATGCCTCCCAGGGCCCACTGCTGACCGGGACTGACCCAGACGTCTCAGTCTGGCTGGAGGTCGACCCGTACATCAGTAATCCCCAGATGCAGGATATGTCCTGTGTGGTAAGAGAAGAATCTCGAAAATGAGCCCAGGTTTTCCAGAAAGCCAGACACATGAGGTGGGAGGCCCAGCTCTGCCTTTCCTGCTTGTGGCGTTGGGTGTATGCCTTCGCCTCATATATCCATGTTGTCATCTCTAGAATGCCGAGTCATGGTGCCCACATCCTTGTGCCGGGGACATGGGAGACTGTCCTCAAAGGCACCTGCAACAGAGGCGGGGCTGGTGCACATTTGTGCCCTCATCCTTGGGGAGTGACATCTGCAGCTCACCCATCCCCCCAGCCAGGTGAGATTTCCTTGCATTCCCGGGCCTGCCTGCTGGTCTGTGGCAAGTGCCTTACCCTGCCTCAGTTTACCCACCAGGGCTCAGAGCCCCTGAGATTGGCCCAGCAGCTGCCTCCTTCAGCGTGGAGAGACTCCTGGCCCTTCCCAGCTGCAGGTTGGGTCACGAAGCCTGGACCTCTGGGCCCTGGGCTGCCCCTGACCCAAACAAGAGGGGTGCTGAGTTAGTCCAGCCCTCCCTTGCCCCAGCTCGCTTCCGTATCGGGGCGAGGGTGAAACCCGGGAGACCACAGGGCCTGACCTGATGTGACCTCCCTCCTCTCTGGGGGGCACCCCCAGCCCACCACAGTCTACAGTGCCTATGCAGGAAGGGTATGTCTCCCACTGGGTGGGCATGGGACTCAGCCCTACCTTGACAAGCAGAGGTGGGGTGGGGGAGACGGCCAACCTGGGGTCCCCTGCCCCCTCCCCCGTTGGTGTCGGGCCCCTGGCTCCACTGTCAGTTCCCTGAGGGGCCTGGTCCCAGGGCACCACGCAGTGGGTGGGAGGAAGGCAGCATGAAGGGGCTCAGACCTGTCCCCGGGCACATGTCTGTTCTTGTCACGGGAGGCACCGCGAGGGAGGGTGACCTGTTGCCCCTCCCCCAGCCCTTCCCATTACAGGCGAGCAGACGAGGGGAGGCCCAGGTGCCCACCAGGGATGGGAGCCATGGGGTGCGGCCACCTCCCCCCACAGAGGTCCCAGCCAGCAGAGCTGTGTCCCCATTTCCTTTCCTGGCCTGGTTGCCGTGGGCCTCTGAAGGGCCCAGGGCAAGTCCTCTCTCAGGCCTGGGTTTTTCTCTCAGTGCGTTTCCCCCACGTGATTTTCAAGGAAATTAAGAAACCCCTGTCCGTGTGAGCTGGTTCGACAGGGCAGGGCCCGGGGGCTTCAGGCTGTCTTGTCCCAGGACAAGCTGGGTGAGGACAGAGACCTAAGGCTGCAGCCCGTGACTGCCGGGGCCCTGGCTCTTGTGTCCGTGGTGACCTCCTTGTCAGCAAGGACCAGGTCAGAGCCCCCTGTGAAGTCGGGCTCAGCCAGATGAAGGCGCCGGCTGGGGGAGGGGAACGGGGCTTCTGCAGTTTTCTCTATTAGCGCAAGACCCAGAGTTTTCCCAGAGGGGTCCTAAGTCCCATCCATCCCACCTCCGGAGCCCAGGTCCCGGGCTGGCCCGGGGGACCGAGGGGTAGAAGCAGCCATCTGAGATCTGTGGCTGACTTTCCTCTGGGTCACCCCACTGCCAGGTCGCTGACCCTGTGGCACCTGCCAGAAGCCAGCCCGTGTCAGGGGGACGCTGGTGGCCCCTCGGGTTCCCAGCCAGCTGCCGTTCTGCCAGGCGCCATCCTGGGCCAGCAGGTGGGCGGTGGGAAGCATTTGAAGGAGGCCAAGCTCTGGTCCCGGGTCTTGGACTCCTGGGGCTCAGATGGAAAGATTGCCCTTGGCCCAAGCTTGTCACCTCTGGCCCCGTGAGCCGACACCCTCTGTCCTTTCCTCTTTGTCAGCACACACAGCCTGCTTGGCGACACTCTCGGAGGCCAGTGCCCAGTTCCCTGAATTCACTTGGCTGGCCTGCCCCGAGCGCCTGGCTCTTCCAGAACAATCGGGGACAAGGACATATGCCCCTCCTCATGTGGGCAGTGGCCTCCAGGCTGGGGGAGCCTCTGTCGTGCCCTGGGGCCGACCAGGGCGGGGAGGCGGGCCTGCCGCAGTGGCGCTGACCCTCCAGAGCCCCCCGAGGGGAGGCTGCCCACGTCCCCACGGTCGCTGGAGCCAGGGAGGAGGTGCTGGCCCCTCGGGCGGCCCCGGGGAAGCGGGCGGGCATGGAGGTGGGGGGTCTGGCTGCCATTTCTCTTCAGCTGGCACAAAGACGGTCACTGTGAGGCCGCGCTGGCCAGCGCACAGATCGGCCTTGTTCTCTGCCTCTGTCTTCCCTTCTTCCCTCTGCTCCTAAGGCACGAGGGGGAGGACTAGCTAATGACAGGCGGCGCCCTGCCCGGGTGGGGGCCTTTGTCCATTCACTCGATGGCGGACACTTCCTGGGTGCCTGCTCTGGGCTCGGCCTGCGGGGGCGGCCTGCATCGGCAGGAATCCGGGCTCCTCCCTCTGGGCAGCCCAGGTCAGCAGAGCACCTGCCAGAACGGCTTGGGGGGTCATGGGGGATGGGAGGATGTGCCACGTGCTCAGGAGAGAGAGAGCAGTGGCCCTCATGGGGCCGAGCTGGAGGTGGGAACGAGTGAGTGAGGTCTTGAAGGGTGAATAAGAGTTTGCAGTCGGCGGTTTGAAGCGCCCCTGGACACGGTGTAGACAGAGGTGTGGGAGGGCAGGGAAGGCCTGGACGCCGGCTGGCCGGCCCGGGATGGAGGCCCCGTGAGGATGGACTGTCTCCTCTGCCGACGAGCCAGTGGCAGGGGGCAGCAGGGTCACCACCAGCGTTGACTCTCGCAGAGTGGGGAGCAGATCCGCTCACCGGATCTGGGCCCAGACAGAGACACCCAAACGCCAGCCCCGGAGTCCAGGAGAGCAGAGAGGAATGCGTTGGCCCTCTGCAGGGCAGCCCCCGGGGCGTCTGCCTCCATCTTCGGGCCAGGATCGGAGGCCTCATGCTCCTGCCTAGTTAGGGGGACGTCCACAAGGACCCGTGTTTTCACGCCAGCCTCTGGAGGGTGGTGAGGGCGATGTTGGGGGGGGTGTCTGGGCTTCATGTCCCTTTTTCTGGAAGCTTCCCTGGCCCCACAGCTCCCTCTAAATGCCCTTAGAGCTCTCTCCCTGAGCCGGGAGGGCAGAGAGCAGGATGGGGGTGGGTGCCAGGTGGTTCTGTTGTAACCATGCTTCATTCTCAGAGCAGCCCCGAGGGCCGGGCCGTGCGCCCACCATACAGATGAGCAAACCGGGGCTCAGTGAGGTAAAGAGACACTCATGCTGGGCAGACCAGTGGGCCCTGGGGAGGGGCAGTGCTGCAACCCCATAGAGACCCCATGGGGTACAGGGAAAGGGGGACTCCCGAAGTCACAGAGGGACAGGAGGGTGACCAGGACACATGTGGCCTAGAGCAGGGCACCGAGGCTGCCCACTGTGGCCCGGGAGACTCTGGTGTGTGTCTGCCTTCCCGACCCTGCCCCAACTTTGTGCAGCTCGCTGTTTCTCTGCCCCTTTCTGCCCATCTCTCTCCAATGTCTTTCCCTCCATCCCTCTCTGTCGCCCTCTCCCGTGTTGCTGTCCACCCCCCCACACCTTCTTTGTTTTGCTCTTTCCTCCCTCTCTCTCTGCCTGTCTCTGACTCAGTTTCTCCTCCCTCCTCTCTCTTCCTTTATGTGTGTGCATCTGTCCGTGTCCCTCTGTCCATGTCTCCCACAGTCCCATCCTGACGTCACTGCCTGGCTGTGCTCTTGCCCCGTCTGTCCCTCCACATCCTGCTCAAGGCCCAGGGGGGTCTCTTGGCCCCTTTCTCCATCGCGCTCTCTGCTCTGTTCCCACTGCCACAGGCACATCCTTGCTGGGTCTCATGATTTGTCCTCCGTGGGGCGGTGTCTCTGAGGCCCTGCCGGGCTTGGGTCACCGGCCGGCGTGGACCGGGGCACTGCCCGCTGGTCCGCCGTTGGACCGAGTGTGGCTGCTTCGGGTCTTCGGGCCATCCCCGGGCCATCCCCTCCTGGTACCCCGGCTCCCGAGCCACAGCTCACGGCAGCATCCCGTAATTAAGACATAAAAATCCGTGGGACGCCTGGGTGGCTCAGTTGGTTGGACGACTGCCTTCGGCTCAGGTCATGATCCCGGAGACCCGGGATCGAGTCCCGCATCGGGCTCCCAGCTCCACGGGGAGTCTGCTTCTCCCTCTGACCTTCTCCTCGCTCATGCTCTCTCACTGCCTCTCTCTCAAATAAATAAATAAAATCTTTAAAAAAAAAAAAAA